>MQTX01000335.1:74735-112269 GCA_009735665.1 Angiostrongylus cantonensis
AATGTATATCTGTATTAAAAAACAAAAAAGCTCACCTCTTTCATTTCTTTTTGTTTCAGCACTAACTAGCACTAATTCCGTTACTCGTTTTCAGCGACTTACACTCACTGGCGCTCGCAGTTCGTTTTCAACGATGTCAGCTGCGTTTCCGACGATTCCAGTCCTACAACGAATAGCAGACCATTCGATCTACATTACACCATCACAGTTTGATCCGAAATTCGATGCTCCGCCGACGTATGAGGAAGCCGTACGCTCATCAGCACTCAACAGCCCTGTCTCAACGACGGTACGTACTTTACCACACTATTCGTGTATCGATTATAAAAGGTTTTTAAATAGGAGATTAGAAAAAAAGCCATCTCTAATCTACATCCTTTCGGATCTCATTAAACGAGGAGTAAATTCTTTCGGTAACGGGAGAATTCTTCATTTGTCCCTCAACCGGATTAATGATTCACAGTGGGCTTCACTCTTATCAGAACCAGTGAAATAGAATCACTTTTTTTGTAGACAGCCACTTGGCCTTTTGCTATGCTTGGTGATAAAAATTTTCGGCTTTTTGGTGTTCAGAGGGCGTATTGAAGGACCGTGCTCTCTACTGTGCACTAATGCTCGATAAAAAGTATAGTCCCCACTCGCGATAGGCCAGTATTCAGAAAAAAGTGCTAAGAAATCCGGCCGATCATTTTAGTTTAACCGACTTGGCAAGCATATTGTAGGTAGCCTGGAGAAAGAGCTTTCAATCTGTCAATCCTTACTGATCAATCACTGAAGGAGTGTGCCTCATTCGAGGAGATGGAACGCTGAACATCACTAGTTGTGCAGGCTCCAGGACAACATCCATTTTTCGGAGTTTCGCTAGTTTAGCCTTTGTCTTTTCCTGGAGTGCCGAGCTCAGCCTGGCCAAAATGTGACCCAGGTGGTCATCATCACAGGCAGTTGCCATCCTCCTGGATCAGGAGAATTGCAACCATGCGACTACTAGTTTGATACCAGGACGACGGTGGATACTAGTATCGGTTTACTCTTGGCTAGGTTTCCTGGTGGAAACTTCAAACTCCTTCTCAGCTTGAGGGAACCTGCCCGAGGGAAATCCTCCCGCTGCACATTGCAGCCCTATACCCAGGAACACCGTCAAGCCACAATTAACCGGTAAACTGTCGGGAGGACATTAAATGATCATTGTGACCGTTTAAAACAAAGGAACCAAAAAATTCACCATATTCCTTTAAGTGGTAATGTGCTGTTCCAATTTTAGTCCTAAATTTGGGCTTCCCAGGTCAACCCCGTTGACGAGTGATTGCTGATGGCAAGTGATCGTTTGAACTAGCTGAGAGACAGGTGATACGAAGGATCCGCATGGTGTGATGGTGAATGCGTTTTTACCCGGAAAGGACATTATCGCGTTCGTTCCCCAACCGCAGACACTTGCAGTCCGGAGTTTTGCAAATATCTCAGCATTGCAGAAATAAACATAATGTTATTTATGTAATGTAACAAGGGCGTATGTAGCGCAGTGGTTCGAGGCGCTCTGAAGTACACATGGGTTTGATCCAGCGCCGCAGGTTCACCAATGCCTCTATGTCTTACCGAGATCGCCAAATTGGTAACAGACCTATCTGGGAGAATAGCAGCACCAGTTCTATACGCCACCACGAGTCATTGTAAAGGCCACAAATACGTTCTGCTACCTCGAACGATGCTTATTGAGGTAGGCTGCTTGGCGCATCCTTCAAGAATTGATCAACGCCTAGAGCTTTAACCTTTATCCTTTTAATATAACAGTGCTAATAATAGTAACAACAGTAATATTAAACCGTCGGAAATTTCTGTGACTTCTAGCGGCGCATCTTATTCGGTGTTATTTTCAATAGAATTATGTAAATAAATATTGACGCTGATTATGTTTCATTTGAGAACACGTCATGTTCAAATATCCGAAGGTCAGGGATGAAGGGAGCAACACTTTATCGGTTCCATTTTTCTATTTCATTGAGCACTAAAGTACCGTGATGCTCTACCATGAAAAATTGTACTAGGCAGCAAATAAAAAGTAAACATTGTGATTTCAACTACAGCCTCAGTTTAACTGGGTTCAATGCCGATGTGGGCTCCCTAGATCAATCCCGTTGACGGATGACTGCTGATGGGACAGAACGATAGAAAACTAGCTAAGAGACAGTGGAAGCGATGGACCCCCATGGAGTGGTAGTGAACGTGTTAGCCGCCGGAAAGAGTCATAGCGCATTCGTTTCCCAGCGCAGACACCTATGGTGCGGAGTTTAGCAAATACCTCTGAATTGTCGTGGTTGCATTTGATTAAATAGTCATCTAGTTTCAAGTTTTTGTTGATTAGATGCTGGTATAAGTTTACTCGATCACATGACTTACCTATACCGATGCAAATAAGGCAAATTTGTCAAATCAAGAAGGAAAAGAGCATTGTATTGTTATGTTATTATAACAATATAATTTCTTCGAATCGGAATGGTATTGTTCTAGATTTCAAACTTTTATTTAGTATAAAACTTGAGTTCAATTCGAATTAATCTTGTTTTTGGAGATTTTTTCAAAATTTTAGGAAGCAGTAACGTCTCCATCAACTCAGCAACCACCATCTTCATCTGCTGAGTCGCCGCCTACTGACGTGTCTCCAGCAAGGTTCGATAGAGACTCATTAACTGATTAAATTTAATTTGAATTCTCTATTTTTGTTAAACACATGAATATTTTTGTAATGCAAGGATGGTGTATGGATAATGAAGTCTGCTTAAAAACGACGTCAAAAACTGAAATGAACTAAAATCAGAGACCTGCAATGTAAGTTTGAGGACAGAACTAGTAGCCTCGGCTGACCTCGAGATTCCAGGAAACCACAATGGCTTAACCACTAAATTTCCGAAAAATGAAGATTATGCTGGCTTCCGCACAACTAGTAAAAATGGGCCATCCAAGTACCCAAGTATTTTATTAACAGGATAGAATCACTTTCTTTTCTTGCAGTATTGACGTTCGCGTTGAGATGGGCGAAGTTCCAACGACATCATCATCACCACATTAGCATTATTACTATCATATTCATTACTTTTACCTCGTCTCTTCCTTTTTCATACTGTGCTGTAGATTTCTTGTTTTCATTTCGTATTTGTTTTTGTTCAATTTCATCTCTGAAATTGTTACATTTCTTCTCATGCTTTGACGGCTTTTCTCATTCACTTGGATTGCGTCCAGGCATTGCCTCTTTCTTTTTCTTCCTTCTCATTCTCTTATTATATAATTTATGTAAGTATGTATTTGTTTCATTTTTTGCTGTTGTACTGATCGCATGTGATTTACGGTCGATGGCTTGACAGCGGTGGCGGCAAATTCAAATCCATATTTGGAAGTGAATTTGGCTGGGAAATTTTGAAGACAATCCATTTATCCGATTCATCGCTACAGCTTCATCCCAATCGCACATATGCACGATTCATCGTTCTTAGCAGAAAATTGTTACGATAGAAATTTATAAGTGTGCTGTCTTTCTAGGAAAACTAGTCCATCGTAACAATTTTTGATTATTACCGTTTTTATCGTGTAATGCTACTTATACACGGGTTAATGAAGATTTCAAATAAAGTCATTGTTTCACTGAAGATTAAACTTTGGCTACCACAGCTGCTTGGATTGTCAAGCTAACACGGGGTTGACAATGATGTTCATTCGCCTAATGTTTCGCCGTATTAGTCTTCGTCAGAGCCGATAGTCCGAGTTGATGATCCACAGTCCTTCGTCTTATCAATTTTTGGTCCTCGTCACTTGCTTACCATCATATCAACAGTTTCCTTTTCTAGCTGAAGATTGCTTTCTCCAAGTAATACTATTTCAGCTAAAATTTTTACTGTTTAAAGTTCTCTGCTTTGCAACCGGGTTCCTTCGCACTCAAAACTATGACATTGGAAACCCTAAAGTTTCTACTTGCAGCATCGACGACTAATAAAATAACTATAAAACACCTAACCACGGGGCTACCAGTGAGACTCAATAACTAATCTATCTTTTAAATCTTTTATTAAAGCTGAGAATATTGGCACTTTCAAGTTCATTCTTGTTCCATGCACAACTCGCTTGTACTTGCTACTGTGGCCTTCACCAACATGGCGTATGTTCACTAATAGGAGAATTTCTACATATTTCATTAGTAAGTAGATAAATGTTTCTGAATCATTTATTTATAAAATAATTCACTAGGCTGCTACATTTGAACCATTAGTGACATCTGTCTAAGCTTTTTTCGCGAAGAACTATGGTGACGATCTGTACCAACAACGCAACAAGCACACTTGCATCTGAGTCCTCGATAGAAGACTTGCCCATGCAAGCAAGAATGATTAGGTACGTCATCGGCCTGGCCGAGACGACACGACGCCACCCATTCAACACCGTCTATGACACTGGAGAAGAACTGTTCCTCGGAACATGCGACAGTAGAGGCATAGGCGGTGTCGGCGTTCTCGTCAACACGAATTTGTCCATGAACATCGATTCATTCGAACCGCTTACAACCCAAATCGGACGTTTACGATTGAAAAGATGTGGATCAATACCGGCTTTGACAATCTTGGTCGTTTACGCGCCAACATCAAACTATGACGAAGAAGAAGTCGAAGCGTTCTACATGGACTTGGAGAGGTTCTACAGAGAAGACCATACATTCTTCAAGGTCATCATTGGAGATTTCAATGCCAAGATCGGACCAAGAAGATCGTCTGAGGAACGTCACATTGGAACCCACGGATTAGAATGGAACGAACAGGGTGAGCGGCTCTCTGAGTTTATCATGGCGACCAAAACCATCCATGGTAACTCGCAATTCCAGAAGCCTCACTGTCAACGATGGACGCGGGAATCTCCTAATGGAAAGTACCATAACGAAATAGACCACATCATAGTAAATAGGAAGTTTTGCCTAACCGATGTCGCTGTTGTCCCAAAATTTTACACGGGATCAGACCACCATCTCCTTCGTACAAGATTTTATTTTTCACGGAAAGGAGAAAAAGCCGCTAAATTCAAAAACCGAAGTCCTAGAACCACCACAAACTGGTACTTATTCATCTCATTAATCGGCTGTTGGGAAGATGCCGTTGCCGATAGTATCGACGAGGAACGCGATCGGCTCATTGAACGTCACGTTAGCGCTATGAATACTGAGAGTTCGAAAGTCACCAAGAGACGAAACTCTCGAGCTAATGCGCCAGCGTGGAATCGCACAATCTGTAGGCAACCGCGAACTAACGTCCGAACTTGTGAAACAATACAGACAGGCGATAAAAAAAAGATTTTAAAGAGAGAAGCGCAGCAGTAATGGTAGAAGATGCAGAGGCTGGGAAAAGAATTCGCAAAGTCCACCGAAGCATCTCCAATTACAAGACCAAGATGATGGAATGGAGGATTTGGTGGCGCCCGCTCGAGTCAGGCGACGATCAGCGGGGCTACAGGTGATACAGGTGGTACGGTTGATACAGGTGATACAATTGATGTGACATCTGTGACGCAAGTGGTCATTTTTGTTATCGCTACTAGTTTGGAAAATTGAGCTTCTCAGTAAACTATTCCTAAACGAGGGACAGCAGTCGATTAAAATATTTGGTTAGTGGTCTTTCAGTTATCTGAGGGATAATGTGGAACGAGTCAGAGTTTTACGAGTTTTGAGGATGAGCGTGCTACAGAACAACGCAGTTCATGAGAGCAAGTGTCATCCCTCGCAGCCCAAGCCAGGATGACTGATAAGTTCTTAGAGGTTTTTAAGATACATTTTTTTCTTTTTCATACAATCAGGGATGTGGCATAGTCGTAGTGATCATCATCACGACCATAGTGCTAGTTCGATTCCGATCCGGGCCAACCAAGCCTTTCATCTTTCAGGAGTCGGGAAATTGGTACAGGAGTTTTCTGGGAAAAAAATCACTGTTTAAAATCGAATTTGAAACTTTCCAGCCTAGCTATTTTAGGACTCCAGGAAGAATTGCTGGATCAGTGTCCTACGGCATCCAAGATGAAATGAAAACCCTCAAGCAGCAACCGAAGCTACACGTAAAGTTCGAAGACCTTCGTGGACAGTGGATGTGAGAAAACGAATCGAATGTGAGAAGTGCTAATCTAAGAATCTGCACGGTAGACGTGAAAACGGGTCATAAAAAAATGATAAAGCTCTCGGCGTTGATCAATCCCTGAGGGATGCGCCATGCATTCGACTTCATTAAATATCGTTGGAGGTGATTGAATGCATATCTGGCCTTCACAGTGACTCGCGGTGGCCTGCCGATGTATCGAGCCAGTGGTGCTATCCTTCCAGACAAGTCCGGTACCAATTTGCCGACCCTAGAAACATGGAAAGCTTGGTGGGCCATGGGCGCAGGAATCGATTCCACGTGCGTGTCTCAGTGGCGCCTCAAACCACTGCGCCACACGCGCACTAAGACGGAACATACGAAATAAAAATTTAAAAAAAATCATACAATCTCTCTTTACATATTCTCTGTAAACTCCAAATAGTGTTGCATTTGATTCGTTTTCTCAACTCAGTCATTCACAAAGGTCCTTCAACTTTTGCATGCGTGTTCGGGTGCTGCTTGAGGATTTTCATTTTCCTCATGAATGCCTGTCGGATGGAGGTCGTTTCGATTCTTCCTGAAACCCTGAGATAACCGTGCTAAAGCGTTATCATTTGGGCTACTGGAAGCAAAAGTTTCCTAGATAAGTTTGTTTCTAATTTTTCGATCCCATACGTGGTTGAGGCCGGAGCAGAGTCGAACCATCATCGTCCTCATGATGAGGATTATCACTTTAACATTCGCCATCAGTACTTTTCTGTCTTTTGTTGTCTTCGTTTTCTTTTTACCCTTATCTTCTAGACAATTGAATCACGTTGGTTTACAGGACCTTGACTATTATTTATTATAATTACTACCTATTCTTTCTTCATGGCTGTGTTCTATGTGAATACAATCACACGGATCCTGAAATATGAGCCAAACTACCAAAGCAAAACCATCGCTTGATGTGCCGAATAGCACGAGCCACGAGAGTAATACTGGGATCGAAGCTGGACTGACATCTTGAGTTTTGCTCGTATCTCAGGATCCTTGTACACTTTTTTACTTAACATGTAGCGTTGATTAATTAAACCTTCACAGCACAGCAATTTCATGCTTACTTCAATAAGGTATAGTTCGTCCTTTACGATCGAGGTATTTTCCAGAATCATTGGCAATTGTCATTCCATCTATGGTGTCCAGAATAATAGGTGCCGATTTTGATGGATCGCTTAATCCTTGGAATGTCGCTGAAAAAGTGGGGACTGATCAAAATAACCACCAAATCAATAGAAACCATTAGAGTTACACATGAAACTGCAGGACAGGTGAAAAATTAGCCTCTAAAATACACTCGTTTTGTTGTCCAGAAAAGAAACCCACTGTGGGAATAACTAGCACACACACTTCAGGTCTGCCCATATCCGTTCTGTTCCATCCGGGACACACTGCGACACTGAGAATACCAGAGTGTTCAATGAATAAGATTCGAGTTAGGTGACTCACAGCCGTCTAAGCATTTTATTGTATACTCCCAGATGCTACAGCACCATTTTTTTTTTACTAAATCTTAGCGGTAGTAATTTTTAAGAAATATGTTGCGGCTTTTGTAGCATTGCACGGTTAAGTGATCTAAAATGCCCTTTAGTAGGAGGAACCAGCTAATTATGTCAATTCGAGAGTGTTCTCAAGTGGTGTTCGATGCCTTTAAGGTTCTTCAAGTAGATATTGTTTTAAAAATATCCAAATCGTTTCAAGTCTTCTTTGTGGTTTTATCTCAAGCTAGTGATCTTCTATTGGGTCTTTTATTTAATGGGCATCGTTAGAGATAATTTAGAAAGTTGCTAGAATCATGACTGCTGAATAAAATACCAACCTGGTTTGAGATATCCTGACCCTGGTGAGAAATATTAAATAAGATTAGCGCTATTAGCCATTGTAATTTATACCACACAATGAGAACTGACCTTACTGCACATGTTCGCGTAGTTTCCATGAAGACGTTCCGTTCCCGGACACAATTCGATTGAACCTTTACGACCAATAATATTAAGAATAGTAGCAGATTCATTCTTTGCTTCCGCTTTTTGTAAGAACGGTAGGCATTCCTTAAAGCGGGCAATTAACACAAACTGGCATAATGTGACAAACGACCGACACATTGGTTTTCGTATACCTGGATCATCATGGCACTCGAAACTACGTTGACATCAAAATGCCGTAACCAAGACGATCGCTCACCGCCTATGATGACAGCTCTATGGTCCTAAAACGAAAATACTTTACTGGCATAGTGAGATTAAGCAGAGTGTTAATTTTATAAGTGATATCAAGCAGTGAAGAAACAATAGATGCAGATTATAACGAAACTTAGTGTACTGAATTCTTAGTGAAAAACTTGGACGTATTTCACAATATTTAATGTCTAGAACTTCTGTTAATTGTAATCAAGGCGAAATTTAGGATTATGGACGCTTCTTTAAATCAACCAGGGTTAATTTCAAAGTAGTGCTCAGGAGCATTTCCATGTTTTTCCAGTTCTTACACCTGCTTTTGCACATGTTAATTATATGTGGTATTCATGCAAAACTTTTTGAAACCTAGGCTTAAATTAAGACCATTTTCTTACGTTTTCAAGTATGGCAGCATTGTTGATCAGAAGATTTAGGTGTTTGCTTTCTTCTGCGACTGTTTCAGCTGCCGACTTGATACTAGAATCTTAAAAGTAACACTCTGCTTTTCCATTTTAATGATCGTGTTCCATAAAGTTTTTCCACTACAACATTTTTAGCACTCTTCATGGTGTAGCCAATACGATGTGTGCCTCCGTTTGTTCACTTTCTAATAGGGTCACTTAAGCTGAGGGGAAGACTTCGTCATCGCAGGGTCCAGGTACAAGGAAAGCTACTCCACGCCAGGGACCGATGAACCACTCGTGGCTACCTTACTGCCGAAAATAGTTAGTGTAAGGTGCTTCGTAAGAAATCTGCTTTCCTCTCGAGACTCACAGGAGCGACGCCAGTTAGATTCACTAGGTGATGAACGAGATTTTAAATGAAACAACTTATTTATTAAATACTCTCTGCTATTTCGTAACAGGGCTTTTCGTGGGCATTATATTTTGCTGAGGTGATATTTGCCTATCCTAAGGAATGGAAATACTCTTATGAAAAATTTTTGAGGAACAGCACAATAAAAATATAAAAATGAAAATAACCTTTCGACACGTCCAACTCAAGAATCCTGAGCTTCCCATTCGGGTCAGCTAGTGAGCGAAGCATCTGGAAGCAAGTCATTATTCCCATTAGTGGTAATTAGTCTACTTTGCCTGTTTCAGAACTTCTAGGAGTTAATACAGCAATAATATCATTAACTCCATCTCTTTCAGGCTGTCGTGCCAAATGGTCTTATACACGGTCTTCAGCAAAAGTGAACCGACGTCATCGATGGCGAGGATTTTGGTGTCACCATCCAGGATGAGCCCATATAAAAGTAATTCTATCCTAGAGGTTGTCATCTGTTGAAAAAACAAAACTGGGCCTGATGTAGTAATGTAGCAATCCTACTTCCAACTGAGAAGTTACCTGGGAACATGCACGTCGTACCTCGGTTATCCCAAGGTTTTAGAAACAACATTTGAGTTAAATGTAGAAACTCCAACGCTCTAAGCGCTCTTTCTGCACAATTTTTCAAACTCCCTGACAATTTGGCCGTCAAGACACAAAGGACTTCGTCATCTTATTCGTTTTTTTCTGTTCATTTCATTTAATTCCTACACTTAACAAAATAACCACCCTCGCTCTCTGTTTCACCTCGTTTTTCACACTTCTTAAACATTTCCATTAGGTGCAATTAGTGACCAAACCTCAGATTTGTCACGATTTCGAGAACCGGCATACACTTTGGTAACGTTCTCTTTGTTGAGCAACGAAGGTGTCATCTCCAAGCCAATACCTCGATTCAAGCCGGTTACGAGTACAGCGCCATTTACACGAACCATAACGCTCCATGCTCTTCTACGATAGAGTTACTTGTTTCATATTGGCTGGAAAACACCTTAAATATGCATCACTTGACGAAAGGAGTAGCCTTAACATTTGATAAAACGATTAAGCTAACGAAAAGTATTCTTGTAATATTCTAATATGATGGGAATACCTCTTGGATTATGATCAAAGAGTTAAGATAATACCAGGAATTATAGCGAAAGTGCACAGAATCATAGGCTGAGTTCGCTAATCGACAAAACATCATGTCGATCAATCAAACAGCTTAGTGTCTCGGTTTCAATAAGTCGGTTCTTCCAGTGTGATGGAAATAGTTTCTTAACTAAACTTTTAGGGACAACAATAGGAAGAGAGATGAATAGAGAAACTTGAGTAGGAAAAGGATTTGCAAAGGATTTCCAATTGAATCGGATCGTAACGTGGAACACAGACTGCACAGCGAATCGTGGTTTCTAGTTAGGTTAAAACTCATTCTAGGTAGTTATCTTCTCAACGTCTTTTTTTCTAAATAGTACAGAATTAATGTTTAATTTAACATTTCAAGTGCCTTTACGTTGGTGCTACATATTTGATCACCTTAGAAATGTCTCATGCTTCCTTAACACCTGGACGTGTACAAAGGGTTTACTCTCCTAGTGTAGTCATCCAAACAGGCAGACTTCGACATTTCCATTTAGGACACTAGCTAATGGTGGATCAATGCCATAGAAGAGCTTGACATCCTACTCTTGGTTGACTTCTTGAAAAACTGCAGAAAAGGAGTATCTTTTTAAAAAAATCCGACACTTTTCTTCTCCTTCCATTGGGCAAGTGAGCATTGAGAATCTTCGGTGAACGATAAGGATGGATGAAGCTTTGCTGGTAGCAGTATGAGCTGCACCATAGTTAAAAGATTACAGCTGATGTACAATAAGCACTGAAACACTCATTAAATGTCCATGTGTGTGAAATACGTGAAAATATAAGGAAGACAGAAAAGCAATGATATCAAGAGATTTCTGGTTTCTGGCCGATTATAAACTGGTCATATCGATTCATATAGTTATATAGTCATATCATATCTATGTTGATGTGAGAAGTTCGATCGATAATGCTCAAAGTTGGATGGTTCATTACCATGAATATCGTTGTGATATCAGCGTGCTTCACATTTAGCTACTATTTTATCGATCCTCTAAGACTTCTCTGGATCATCGCCAGTTCCAAGAAATCTATTCCGAAGTAACATCAAGGAGAGCTCAATTGTAAAATAGAGTAATAAATCAGTAACGGCGAAAAATGTTGACGTAGAAATGTCGAACGATGTAGCTTAAATAATATCGAGTAGATGTGCAAAGTTATTTTGCGAAGTCTTCGAGAATTTTTAAATTTATCTATCACGAAATTCCCACGTTAACACCATTGAATCGAGGGTGGCATAGCATTGTCTGGAGGTATACAAATGTTACCGTTGGTAAGCAGACAGAAAGACACCATATATATATATATATATAACCATATGTACCCCTGCGTGTACACAGCCTTCGCGTAAACATTTTTTCTTGTCATGTAGTCATTTGATAAGAAAGCTATGTTAACTATTGATATCGGCCAGTGATAATACTGTTAGATGAAGGTTTCCTTTGAGAATAGCTTCTCAATCTTGCAAGCAATACGTGATCCTGACTGTTATTGGATCAATCGTCATCTAAAATAGCTCCAATTATGAATTGGGATGGCCATTCACTGTCAACAACTGTGTTGTGTGAAAGAAAACTTTTTACCGAAATTATTTCATTTATACAATTTTTTTACACGAGTCGTCTTAACATCTATATGAGGGTCCCAGCACTCGTCAAACGCGGTTCATTTCCTCCCATCGACCAAAGTCTTGAAACTTTTCCGTTTGGGATCGAATGTTGCCTGTGCCTTTTCGTGTTCTTTAGGAATGTCGATGCACGATGGTCGATGCTTATTGGTGTCTTCGGATAGCAGGCTTGATTGTTTTAGGTGATAGCTTATTCTTCTTCGTTGAAATCAATTATGTTAAATTGCAAAGGATAAGGACCACAGGTCATAGTCGGAACTTTCAACTAGACGATGAGCATTTAGCAGGACCTCAGAACACGACAATACCGTAAAAGGTATATCACCCCACCGTCGTAATGTTTTCGACAAGGTTTTAATACAAGATATAACTTCTATAATGCTGAGATATCTGCAAAAACTCCGGACCGCATGTGACTGCGGTGGAGAACGAACGCACTATAGCCCTTTCCGGGTGAAAACGCATTCACCATCACTTCATGCGGATCCTTCGTATCACCTGTCTCTCAGCTAGTTCTAACGATCACTTGCCATAAGCAATCACTCGTCAACGGGATTGACCTGGGAAGCCCAAATCGCTATTGAACCTAGTTAAGCTGGGGCTACAGTTATAATCACAATCTTAACCTTTTTATTGCCCATGCTTTTCAATAGCAGGGTATGTTGCGAAATATAAGCTTATGTAGGAATAAAAGTCTATAGTCTTCTATAAAAAAAAACTTCTATAAGAATAAAAGTTAGAACTAGCTGAGAGACAGGCGAAACGAAGGACCCGCATGGTGTGGTGGTGAACGCTTTACTCCTCGGAAAGGACAATAGCGCGTTCGTTCCCCACCGCAGACACCTATGGTCCGGAGTTCTGCAAATATCTTAGCATTATAGAAGTTATATTTCGCAACATATGCTGCCATTAAAAAATAGGCAGTAAATAAAAAAGTTAAGTTAGTAAATAGTTTAAGTAATGTCTTAATAAGATAATAGGGTCGTTTCATATTTACATCCACTTCCTAATAAATTTGGTTTCCGAGTATTTACAACCAATGGTTCGATCCTCAGATGTTCCTCTGACGACGGGACTACAACTGTAGAGCATTTTAGGAACTTGTGAGTTCATTAAAGTCATAATTCTTTGGCTTTTATAACGTGATGTACAGTATTCCATAGTCTTTCATTCTCATAAACCTATGCAGTAAAGGCAAAGAGGTGCACAATATGTATTGTTCATAGTGTTTAGTTCAAATCGTGCGTGTGGCGCAATGGTCGGTGGCTCTCTGCAACACACACGTGGAATCGCTCTCCACACCAATGATGCATCAGTAGGCCACCGCGAGTCATTCTAAAGGTCGGATATGCATTCAATCACCTCTAACGATGCTTAATGAAGTCGAACGCATGGTGCATTCCTCGGATAATGAGCAACACCAAGAGCTCTATCCTTTATCCCTTAAGCCAGATACAACGGAATTCATGTTGTACAAAATTTCATTGTCCATAAACATACATGGATATATTAGATATAGACATATACATGTAGAGAGAAAGTGAAAACTATGTAAAGTCTTCTTTTGTGTCACTTCGAATGTGAAGCTCGAGTGGCTCTGAAATTGCGGATATATTCAGTCTTCCAGTCAAAATAAATCAATAATATTTAGAAGTGGGATAAAAACGAAAATCATGTCATCGCTGGAATGTCAGATAGAAGGCTTACGACGATTATGGTAGCCATCGAAAAATAACGTACGTTTCTCGTCGATTCGCGTGTAACTGTAGAACTTTCGACATTTTGCGACGACACTAAGTTGCCAATAGTGAAGAAGAAGAAGTAACACGTGCAGTAAATGAGCAATCCACGAATAATCATCGAATTTACTACCAAAAGCGGCTGGAAATATGGATCAATCAACAATTGAACGCATTTTCAGAGATTTTATCCTTCGTTTCCTATTCCTTGTTTTTTCCTCATGGGCTCTTTCGCAAGGAAAACACAAAGCTAAGCTTCTATTTACTGCCTACTATAATTTTTCATAGCAAGGTACGATGTGAAATACAACCACAATGATGCGGAGATATTCACAAAACTTGGAGCTGGACCCGGATCGAGCCACGAGTACCCTTTCCAGTTGTTCGCATATTACCCACTACACCACTGGGGCCCTTGATCTGCGTCTTTCCCGGACAAAAAAGGGAGATTATAGTTGTAAAACAGAAGGTGTTTCAAAAGAGCTTTTGTATGAATAGATTGTTTAAATCTGTAGAAAAAAGAAAAAAGAGAAGATGAGGAAATAAATAGAGGCCGATACCAACTGCGGTATTGTTTGTTGGCTATTTTTTTGTGCTCTTACAAAATTCTTCCGCTCGCTTTTTATCAGATCTGGATCACAAAATCGGAAGGAAACGGGTGATTGCTGATGGCAAGTGATCGGTATAACTAGCTGAGAGACAGGCGGAACGAAGGACCCGCATGGTGTGGTGGTGAATGCGTTACTCCCAAGAAAGGACAATAGCGCGTTCATTTCCCACCGCAAACATATGCGGTTCGGAGTTTTGCAAGCATTTCAGCATTACAGAAGTTATATTTCGCAACAAACCCTAGCGTTAAAAAAATAGGCAGTAAATAAAAAGGTTAAGATAATGAAATCTATCGTTTCATTTTTCGTACTATATCTTGATACTCTTTGGTCATTCATGCATTCGAAATTAATTATCGTCCATGAGAAAACGTTCGTTTCCAATTAAAAACAGTGCTTTGGGCTTCCGCAGGTGTCAACGCACTTCATAAGTGCAGCAGTACTAATATTGACAGCAATAGTAATAGTTAGAATAGAAACAATGATAATATGTAGCAGTAGGACAATGCTTAAATTAATATTAATGTCAGCAATAACAACTGACCTCCCAAAGGTTTAGCACTTCACACTAGTTGGGAGATGTTCATGTGTGCTGGTCTGCGAGGCACAGCAGGGGTTCATAACTCCAGCAAGGTCTCCTAAGCGGAGAAGGTGCCTGACGTTCTTATCCAAAAGTACAGCTAAGAATAATACCTGACATCACCGTCGTCCTGGTATCAAAACAGTTGCAAGGCGGGAAATTTCTTTCTTATCCACAAGGGCCAGTGTGTGCCTGTGGTGGCGACGATCTGAGGAAGGCGTGTGCTAGTGTGGCCTTGGCACTCCACGGAACCGCACTGATTGAACCAGCAATGCTTCAGGTGGGGAATGCTGCACACTGGGAGCTTCCATCTACGACGTTGGGCCACGAAACAACCGGTGATTGGCGATCAGATTTAAGGTAACACAGGACATCGATTGAAGCGAAGAAGACGAGCGGGCACAAGACACACCATGAAAGCTGCTTCTTCGCCTATCCTCCAACACTGGAACATTCTCTTCAAGCAACGATCCTCACTCTCTTTTTGAGGCCGCTGGTGACATAAAATTCCAACTGATAGTTACAAAGGACCGACATAGGCCAATTATGGTATGGTGGTGACATATGGTGGAACCCTTGCCATTTCTGGAAGAAAATTCTTGTTACGAAACATTGGAAGCAATAGCTTTGTCATATCCCATTTATCCTACCATATGAAAATTAGAAGATGCTTGACGAAAGAATTAAAACTTGTGCCCAACTCGCCTCAGTTCTTCCAACAACGAGTGGGTCAGAGCGCCTGTATTCTACCGCTAAGAGGTTGCTAGAGAAGAGAAGGAGACTGAAGCTTTAATAAACACCAGCTTTTAAAGATTTCTACAAAAGCGATTACACGGGTGTAATCAAAAATACTGTTGGTATCACCTAAAAACGATCTAGTCTGAAGAAGTGCCGTCGGACTCTGCACCTATATAATGTTTCGCTACCCTCCCTGATGAACAGAGAAGGTATGCATTCATGACCAAATCCCATGAAAAGATGAAAAAGCTCTATATCAACCTTCCGAAATTACAGCTGGATAAAAAGCGCCCGGAATTCCACCCTCTGAAGTCCGAATAGCAATAGAAAGCACGAAGAGACGCTCTCCGCTCAAGGGCCAGATAATACGACTGCCGAATTCCTTAGAGCTGGTGGCTACAAATCACATATAACTCTATAATAACAACCAAAATGACATGTTGCCTTAAGAAAGGAAAAATCCCAGTTCAATGGAGGATTCCGCTCATGACCATCCCATTCGAGGAGGGGGACCGAAGAATTCTAACCATTCTTCAGTATGTCTGTTCAGTGCAATCTGCACCTTGTTCGCAAAGATTATCCTTTCGAGCACATCGAAAAGCTTGGATGAGGCGCAACCAGTTGAGCAAGCAGGATTTCAACAAGGATTCTGCAGCACGGATCGTATAAGTCTATCGAGAGTACCATCTGCCGAGACAACGAGAAAGCACCAAAGAGTGGACCCAACCTACGTATGAACATCACCAGACTGTTATGGAAACTGCAGCGCAGATACACAGCTTCTCATCAATCCTTTACCATATAAAAAAGTGGTTTAATAAACGGACACAATATCGCCAAAGCTGTTTACTGTCACAGTGCAGTGGATAATGAAGTCACTCGATTAGGACCAGAAGGGAGTACTTATTGATGGAGAATGCCTATTAAATCTTCGTTTCGCGGATGACATAGCTATCTTTTCGAGGAGTATTAGTGGAGCAGAGACGATGCTCAAACAACTCAACGAGGCAAGAAAAAGGATTCGACTGCGCATAAATAGAAGTATGACCTAGTTCATGAAGAACTTATGCAGCGAAGGTGAACAAATCAAACTGGGAGGTTCCCTGACTGGAGAGACCATTTCGTACGTGTACCTGTTACGTTCAATGAACATGGAGAGCAATACGAAAGAGGAATTAGACAGATGAAGGAAACCGCATGGGTTTCCTTCGAGCTTCTGAGAGAAACCACTGACCAACTAATGAACGCAAAACTCCGCAGTAATTTTTTTTTAACTCAGCAGTCTTCCTAGCCACAAAGATGCTGAGGTGTGAGCAGAACTGGGAACCTCACCTGGGCTTCGAACTTCTAATAACCCTTAGCGGGACACAGGTACTATCCACTGGAGTAATTGAGACCATTGCTTTACGAATTTTGTTCATATCTCAGCATTCCTGTAGTTGGATTTCGTACTAACTTGCCGTGAAAAAAAGAATAAATAGTGAGTACAAGCTAGGATAATCTGAGACCGCCTGTACTCCGTCATGCAGCAGAGACCTAGGCTGATACTTTGACGTCATTACACATATTGAGTGACTGAAATATATCGTCTGAATTTTAACAAGCAGTGACAACAACTAGCAGAAATGCGCAGCTCAGATGTTTGAAATTTATCCAATTTTTGAGCTTCAAAAAAGAGACATAACGAAACACAGATGTGCTGAATAGATGAGAGTAAGAAATAGCAGATAGTCGAAATGAGGAGTGAAGTGAAACAGTGGACGTGTTCGTGGCTAACTCCAACCACGCATGTCTGCAGATAAGACGATTTTAGGAGTCCGGAATGGGTCTCGCGAACGTAACCGTGTTCAAAGGAGACCACCTCCACAGATGAAGCTAGCGCGAGAGTGAAACTAATGGAAATTATGCTGGGATGCGTGCCACAAGTAAGGTTGGACTATCTAAGATTTGAGTTATAGAAACTGTAACAATAGGAAGAAATAGTCTGTGGAAAGAGAACAATTTCGTGTTGTTTCGGAGGTTGTAGTTCCGTATAAATAAACGATTTCATTGAGAGGTTTTCTTTAAGAAACGATTCGCTTTGAAATCTATGTTTTAACAGAATTAGTTGAAATATTTTACGACGAAAAAGTAAAAGAGAACTGACTTACCTATAACTTTGTCCTTATAAAAAATATTCACATAGAAATAATAGCCACCGAGAAAGAATAAGAAGAATATCGAAGCCATCTAAAAATTGGAATTCAATTTCACAAAAATGCGAAACTTGGAAAACCTTTCCATTAAGTTCTTTTATACAAATTTTACTCGAGAAGCTGTTTAGAATTACTAAAGGAAAACATTTCAGTAAACCACATGGTATAATCCATTAATAAAAGGATAAGGCTCTTGGCGTTGATCAATCCCTGAAGGATGCGCCATGCTTTCGACTTCATTAGGTATCGTTGGAGGTGATTGAGTGAATATCTGGCCTTTACACTGACTCGTGGTTGCCTGCCGATGTATCGAGCCAGTGCTGCTATCCTCCCAGACAAGTCTGGTACCAATTTACTGACCCCAGAGGGATGGAAAATTTGGTGGGCCATGGGTGCAGGAATCGATTCCACGTGTGTTGCAGGGCCTCTTACCTCTTACCAGTGCGCCACACGAAATCCATTGCTGGAAAAAATTCTTACCAACGTCTTTTAAAGTCGTTCTCGAAACTTCTTACGAACAGTAAGGACTTATTAAATAAACAACAAATCACAGAAATATCTAAGAATATTGTGGATTTCCTCCTCATAATCAGCAGCGGCTTAGCTCACAAAGGAGAATTTTATGAAGAAGTGTTTAAGCAAAAATGATGAACAGTCGAAGGAAGGCCATTTCCAAAGTGTGTTATTTAGAAATTTTTGCATATAAAACCATGAATAAAAAGTCAAGAACACTTAATTAAATTGTACGGCAGAATAAGACTTACGATGTAGATATACAACGGTAGGAGAAATGCTGAACTTCTGATTATGATACCGATCACAGAGCAGATACAGACGATAAAACCGATAAGTGAAATAAAAATGGTATAGGGTGGAAGCGTCAACTGCGTCAATAGCAAGGACCACAGCACCATATAGGCGACGATGAACTTCGTAGCGACCTCAAACAATATTTGAAAAATGGTTAAAATAGCGTTCTAAGCACCTGGGACGGTACTGTAACGAAAATCAACGCGGAACAACATCTCCTAAAGCATTCACAAAATGAAGTGTGTTAACGAATTGACTGAAGAAAAACCCCGCTGGCCGGGATTTCAGGGAATGACTGTGGCTTAATCACTAAATCTCTCAAAAATGGAGATTATGCTGAGTCGCGCACAACCAAGTATCAAGTATCGAGTAATGGTTGACCTAGGACGCATATTTTATGAAGTGTTTGGGAAAAATAAAGGAAAAAAAGGCTTAGCACAATATTCCGCACCATAGCTACTCTAGTATTACTGATATTAACTAGTGAGGAAACTAGCAGAGAGAAAGACGAAAGGAAGGACACGCATGGTATGGCGGTTAACGCGTTAGCCCCGGAAAGGGTAATAGCGCTTTTGTTCCCCACCGCATATACCTGCGGTTCCGAGTTTTACAAATATCTCAGCATCATTGTGATTGAATTTCACTAATACCCTTCCGTGATAAAACGTGGTAGGCATTAAATAAAAAGTTAACATTGCTGTTATTATATGTACATCTCAAATCTATCTATGCGACGTATAGTAAGGTGCTCTTTAGAACGCTTTGGAAGTGGGCTATGAAAGCCACTTGTTGTGGACGCTTTTTCATCAGGTATGCAGCTAAATTCCTCCGTCTCATGAGTTGTGCTTGAAGATGTCCCCAGTTGCCGAACTACAATGGTAGCTCATCACCAGAAACTCTCCCTAATTGCGAACAGTTTAGGCATTTCCATTGAAATCGCAATAATGAATGGACGTTTGCCAAGCCAGAAATTACTGTAATCCTAGCAGCAATAAAATTACTATAGCTGACAAGTGCTGAAGACCGGCTTTTGAGACTACTGGGAGAAGAAATCTTGTCCAAATGAGAATTTATCAGTCAGACGTAAACTGGGGAAGAGCGCTTATGATTCTTCGTCTTCCATAGACTTGCTCTTCAAGCATTCTAAGCAAGAAAATAAGTTTCGTTTACTAGCATCACACTCTCCATACGTTTTTTAAGTTGTTTATCGTGCCACCGTGTTAAGTCATTTCTTTATGTTCATCCGGATGTTCCAGTGCTAAGAATATACCATGTATCGCTAGCGTTTGGGAGAAAATCTGCCCACAAATGGGCAAATTTCCTTTCGAGTCGCAATAATTTCTATACTTGAATATGAAAATGAATACTTGTAGCAAAGCATTTAGGTAGATTTTCATAAGAATCTAGAAAGAAAAGGACGAATTCAATAGCAAAATAGCAGTGAAATGGAAACTGTACTGAGTCCTAACAACTTATGGAAAAATGTTGTCAGTGGAAGTCGCTACAATTGCTCCGATATCATCACATCATTTTTTTCTATGATCTGGTGGAAAGACAGCACCACACGATCTAGTTGTCAGCGAGTCATTCAGGGATGGAAATTTCTTCTTCTTCTTCTTCTTCTTTTTCTTCTTCTTCTTCTTCTTGTTTTTAATTCTATGTGCTTTTCTCTTCTATTAATTCGATGTTAGAAGCATTGATTTACGCGATACATATTTACAATTTAGAAGCCCAATGGATTCCGCCTTTCTTTTGAAACCAACCGTCGTTTAACCTCGGTCCTATAATAATCAACATGTATTTACATTCTTGAGCTCACATGAGGTTGTTAGAGATGTTTATTCGGCTAGAGCTTCGACGTTTTCGTCTTCTTCAGAGTCGACAATCCTTGTCGATGGTCTGCAGTTGCTCCTCTTCTCGATATGGTGTCTTCGTCCAGCATCGAACCGGATCTATGGTTCATTCGAGATGCTCAAATGAGGAAGACCCGATTGTGGACCATCGACAAGGTCGGCCCTGACTTTTTCATTGATTGCGGTCATCAGCCTTTTTATACACCTTCGAAAGCAATTTGTGCACTTAAAAAGTGATTTTATTGATCCGAATACCCTAAATATTTGTGATTCACGCAACCTTTTATGTTTTAAATAAGTTTTTTCTTTTATTTCTTGCAAATCATGTAAATTCTAAGTTTTAATACAAGTTCTACTGCAAGTTTTCCTTGTACATAAGTTACTGGTTTTATTGACTGAATCGGCAAGTCCTTTTCCTCGTAGTAGAAGTCCTTCTTAAGAGAGATAGAAAGAGGGCCTTTAAAATGGAATAAAGGTTTATATTTCATTCAATAAAGTAGATATGTATTTAAAAGATGACCATTTCCATTTCAATTTACATTAACTTTGTGCCATCCAAAGCAGAAAGAAAGAGATAAAACTGATGGGAAGGATTAAAGTAAAACTCACAGAGGTGTGAACGCTACCGTAGAGACAACGAAATCTTCGGTCATTTGTGCCATTAGGCATGTCTTTAGGAACATAACAGCCAGCGTTTGCAAATATCTGAAATAGCACTGATGAAACGATTTTATTCTATAAAAAGACAGAGAGAAAGAAATGGAGAAGTGAAGAAGTATACAACGAAGGAGACTGAAAGAGAAGAGGTGACGGAGAGATGTAGACAGTGTTGCGACGAGGAAACATGAACGTTCAAGGGATCTCGGTGTCAAAACAAGTACTTTAGTAGCATGAATAGACCATGATTCAATCCAAAACACCGCTGAGGATAGCTGGAAAGAATAAAAAATAAACTACAATAAACAAGAATAATAATTATGACTACATTATCACGTGCATAATGCAATTCAGAGGTACCATGCGATACCCACGTGACCTTTTTTTCCACTCCGCGCCATGCGATAAGCAATCCCTTCATATCTTTGAAGTCCACTAATGGATTCAAGTTGTTGTGGAAGAACAGAAATTACTAAATCGCTGCATTCGTAGCCTATCGCGAGTTGTTATATAGCCCAAATATGACTGAATTGCCTATACGATTCTACGGACAAGGTGAAGCGCAAGGCGCACACTCGGGAGTCGATCGGTACTGAGCGCATTATTCCCTTTGCTCTATTACTATCATATTACAATTCTTTAAGCATAGGTCACACAGAGAAGGCAGTAATCTGTACGTTCCTTCACGACAGCATATTTCGTCCATACTTTTATATTCCAGTCATACTTTCGTATTTTAGAGATTCTCATCGATGGAAGTATCCAAGCCCTCTAGTCACTTGACAATATTCAGCGTTCCTTAGTGACCTCAACTATCACCAGTTGAGTGCCTAATCGGGCATATGAATGCATTCAGAGCATAGATGTAGTATTTGCACTAAGCTAGATTAACATCTCGTATAAAGGATAAAAGGACAAAGCTCTTGGCGTTGATCAATCCCTGCGGGATGCACCATCCATTCGACTTCATTAAGTGTCGTTGGAGGTGATTGAATGCATATCTGGCCTTTACAATGACTCGCGGTGATCTGCCCGATGTAACTGCCATTCTCCCAGACAAGTCTGGTACCAATTTGCCGGCCCCGGAGGCATGGGAGGCTTGGTGGGCCACGGGCACAGGAATCGATTCCACGTGCGTGTCACAGTGGCGCCTCCAACCACTGCGCCACATGTGTCCCTCGCGCCACACGCGAAGATGATGAACATCTCGTATAAATTAATTTAATCATATTCATGCGTGCATGCGTTGAATGTTATTGTGCACAACATGCCGACTGGATTCTACAAGTCTACTCAGCAAATAGTCTCCGTTCAAGTGACTGCGAAGCATGCTGAAGATGATCTGCGATCTACCGGAACAGGTACTCCCCAAATTTAGTCTGCAAAAACTTTCCTATTTCTTTAGATAGTCTCTGCTTAAATAACCCATAAAAATCAAAAGCTTTGAGGAAAGAAAAACGCAGTCGATTCCGCATCCAGCTAAAGCTTGTTTTACAAATCTGGTAAGCGACATGAAGGAAAACAGCCTTAATGCTAACTGTCCAGGTTATTCAAGTTTTAACGAGACAAGTTGCAACGATAGTTTTTACATTCTGTTACACTTTTAGCGTTTCTCTATAGAAAGCATGTATACGCCATTGGTAACATTAAGAAATCTGTCTCACGTTCCATTTATAGCATCGTGAGTTGAATCTTCGGTCAAGTCCTTCAATGAAAGGCCCTGCTATTTTTAAAACAAAACAAACATAGAATCTTGGACATAAAGTTGCAGAGCAGGAGTTTTCCATGGATTATCAGAAAATGAAACTCCGAATGAAATAACAAGAACATTCCAGAAACAGACTGTGCCTATAGAATTGCAAGGAACAAAATGTTAAGAACAAAATTACAGTACCACCGACCTATGAAATGCGTATTAAAGTGCACCTCTAACCACTGCGCTATACGCCCCGATCAACAAATTAAAGTCACAGTATGATATAGTTGATATAATGCATCGAATTTATTACAGTGGTTGAGATGAAGCTCTAAGAAACGTTTCCTGATTCATCGATTAGTTAATGACAATGGATTCAGTGAGTAGGACATTCTGAACGTATAGAGTACCTTTCATGCTATTGTCCACGAATTCTCACTCTTTCCCAATCGGACTTCCTAAGTGGCATTGTAAAGAATTGTTTATAAATCGTAACCTTTTCAATGGAAAAAACTGTGTCAGTTGAGAAGACAGATTGAGGGAAAAGGGGAGAGAAGCAAAGAGATGGAGAGGCAAAGACGAAGACAGAAGGAGAGACGGGAGAGAGAAAAAGAAGACAACGAAGGAGAGAAGGTAGTAAGTTATGAGAAAGTAACGATAAGCTCTATGTCGCGAAAAAGGCAATCAGTGTGTCATTTGTTTAAAAAAAAATACTAACAATCTCTTTATGAGACGTCTGATAATTTCGCATGAAGTAGTTAGTTGTTCGAAAAATTGTATACGCAGACGTAATGAAAACAGAGCGTGGGATGAATAAATATCGATGACTGGTTGAGAGCATTGAGTAAAAGTGGAAATACTTGTGAAAAGACACTTTTTAGTGAAATCTCATCGATCCTGTTCATGGGAGTGATCGTGGATTGCTTGGCGGTTATCTGGATAGAGGGTTAAAACGAAAAGCCTTCTGAGTTGCATGCGGATTCAGATTTAGAGTATCAATTCCTGAATGCCATTCTCTGGATTCACTTGTATTTTTCATATTACCATAATCATTTTCATAAAGTGTTGATCGTAGTTATGCTCGTGGGAGTGGATGCTATTCTATATGTCGAATCTTCAACTGGTTTGTAATGTGGAGTAACTTTTGAAAACTAACTCACTCACGTACACATTCTGAGTAGAGGGTTGAGCCACTAATTAAAATATTAAGCACCCTCTTCTTCAAGAGATACGCAAGTGCAGTACGTGTGTGCATCGCTGGTACTAAGTGTAATCGGAATGAGTGGGAACTGTTGCGAGATGGACGGGTCGCGGTCTATACAGCAAATACTAAAGGACACTACGTCGTTTGAACAATCAATACCGTCCGGTGTTGACGTTCTGGATGTAATGATTTCATCAGAAGCACGAATATGACATTTCCCAGGGTTGGTGATGTTGACAAAATGACAGGCTACAGCAGTGAAAGCTATTGACTACACACGGACTGAGTCGTAATAGATCGAACACCGGTTTATACTATTGTAAATCAGCCTTCATTTAACCTCGGTTTGAGTGATCAATGCACCATTGGTGAGCTAGCATGAGGTTGTTGCCAAACATTTATTCGGCTAACGTTTCGACGTCATCGTCTTCCTGAGAGACGATGATCCGAGTCGCTGGTCCACAGTTGTTCGTCCTCTCATTTCCTTTCAATTCTTGAGAGAGGTTCTCATTTGAGAGGTACCATTCAACTCGGTGAAGAGTACGAAGACTGCACATTGCGAGGACGAATGATAACTGTGAACTATCGACTCGGATCATCGGCACTGATGAAGACGTCGAAGTGTTAACCGAATAAATATTTGTTAACGTCTCCATTTTCGCTTGCCAATGAAATAAGGAACATTGAAATAGTTTCTCAGAGTAGAGAATCTTTTAGCAACCAGATTTGATTTCACTCTTCCTACAATCTTTTTATGATGTTAGCGACGTAGACACAGAGCCTGTGTCTTCATTTATCCTTAAGAAATATTGTTTAATGCGTGATTGTCGAATCTTTTTGATTCTTATTTATTTGTTATTTAACTGGATACCTTACCAATCCGTCTCTGTTTAGACATAGTTTCCGTTTAGCTATCGCTTAAATGAATGGGTAAGCAGCCGCTGATCTGGAGGTTGTGGATAGTAGACAGACTTGCTGCTCCGTTTTCATTTTATATGAAGATTACTTAAACTTAATAACTGTTGGCTGCATTTCGGAATGGGAATATAGAACTCACTTTCGGCTCGAATGCTCCAGCTAATGGGCGATGAACACCATCGTACTGAAGAACAAGCCCCAGGACAGCTTGTTTGCCAGCACCATTGTAGTTCTATTTTACGTTATACTTATCTGTGAAAAAACCACAAGAAATAGAATAGATAGAAGTCGAAGGTTGCGTCTTCAAAGCAAGTAATTAAAAACTTTAAGAATTATACGAACCGACATTGGTGTTGTGCTCAAGCAAGTAATTAGTTACACTATTCTGGATTGATGTGAGGGAAACACAGGTGACTTGGCTTTGCTTAATGAAAAGTAAATAAACCTAACAAACGACTTCTTTAATCGTAATGGATAAAGTTAGGAGCTGAGAATTTCGACATCGTTCCTACGATTTCGTTGATGATTTGTCGCACTGAATTGGACTCTTATATATCCTAGCAACGATTAACTGCTGACGTGTTGGTGTGTAGAGCAGCTCCTATCGTAGTCACTAGACGCATCCACCCAAAGTCGTTAAGTTCAACGACTTTTATTGCTAACCATATTAACAACGGTCATAACTTGTTGTCGAGACTTGGCATGAGTGATGTAAAAGGGAACTCGACCGATTACGCAGTTGCTCTTTTTTGTTAGGAACAGAATTCAGATTAAATCATGACGAATCACTGGTGAACGTTCGCTTGAAATGGAATGACCGAAAACTTAATTTGCAGCTTAGATACCTTGTCCAATGCCAACGCCACGTGAAATGTGATTTCGTCCGCATTTTGAAGGTGGCTTTCATTATTTCGTCGAAAGTGTCAGCCATCGGAAAACCAATAAAATCTAAGCCTTTTTCGGCACGATAGTTTACTATAGATTATTGCAAACGATATACGGTAACAGTTTTCATGTAGGAGATTATTAGCCATTTATAAACAAATAATAGGGAGATTCATAATTCAGCAAAAAAAGATCTTCAAGCAGAACGCCTACGCAAGAGAGGTGCAATGAAAATAGGAAAAGAGCGGGGACGATTATTTTTAGGAACGATATGATCACATTAGTAAGAAAGGATGGCAAAAAGGATCATCTCATCTCATTTTAACTCAAAACGCCCTATCCTCGTTTTTCGGCAACTAGAAATAATTCTTTGAAGACTAGAGCACTGGAAAACCTGGAAAACCTGAGAACTAAGAACCTTTGTTCTATCGCATTAATCGCATGTGTGTCATTCACGTACAAAATACTCCTAGAATTGGAAATATCTGTGGAAAGTAGATTTGAAAAAGTTTGAAACCAAGTTTAATGGCTTAAATGATATACATCTATTTAGAGATGAAAACGGTCATTATTCCCGCATCAATCAAATGTACTGCAACCAATGCATATTGAGTTCTATGTGCTAAAAATACCGTAGTAGCCAGTTCAAAATACATTCTTAAAAGATCTACTTTCACGAATAAGACGGCACTATATAGGCATCCCACTTCGCTGGCACTTTACTAATCGCAATGGTTTTCGTTCTTGGTAATCCCGTAATAACCACTACAAGGACGTTTGCGGAGGGCCATCAACGCCCTAAGTCGCCTGCTCAATGATGGCGCTCAAGAAGGAAACAGAACTTTATCGATTTTATTAGACATTTACTACCTTAAGACTGTTTTTCTTTAGGAATAGCTCCCTCCAAATCGAGTAATACTGTGACACAACTGCAATTACGGGCGCCTACAGTATGTAGCAGTGCGCCTATAGTTAATGCAATGAACTATGGATCTACTTCTGGTTCGATCCGGCACTTGAGGTGGCCTCGGCAAAATGGTGAAAGAATTGTCTAGGAAATAGAAGTACCGATTTTAGGTGACGCTGGGAATTCGCAATTCGTTGTATAGACGAAATATGCATTTAATCATCTCTAAGATATGGAAGAAATGGAAATGGAGTCGAATGCCTAGCGGAATCACACAGGGATTTGATCAAAGTCGAACGGTTTACCCCTTCTTATCCTTTAACTGTTATTGCGGTCCGTTTCAAAGCCACATTGCAAGAAAATAAACCGTGCGTTGGTTTTACGGTGGCCAACTTTCCACAGGTTCCCAGTTGTTTCCAGAAAAGATGCTCGAAAGTTTCAAAAATTCGCGAGCATCCCTTTCACTGCGTTTGTCATTGCTGGTATTAGTTTCGCTCTCATTTCAGCATTGACTCATTTTCACATTATTCACAGATTCTTTACATTTTCCAGTGAGCATTCTTTTTCAGCGGAACCTGTAATGGAATGAGAGCACTTAGCTTCTGGATATCGACGAGAAAATGTGTGCGAAGAAAACTGAAATAGAAATCCTATAAATGTGGCATTCTCTCGCAATCACGAGGTTGTTATTCAGCACACGTTTACTTCCGTGCACATAGAACACATGCAACACAACGGTAGCTGACTCTACGGCAGTGTCGCCTTCTTCACAGCCGTTTTTTTACGTGCCTTTCGCCGAATGAGAACAACCGCTCAGAGCCACATATGGTTCTTCCTCGGTGGAAGGCAGATAAAAAAACGGCTGTGAAGAGGGCGATTCTGCCGAAACATCAGCTACCGTTGTGTTGTATGTATGTTATTGTATGGAGGTAAATGAGTGCTGAATAACAACGTCGCGAATGCTAAAAACAAAGCAAGGGGTACATTTATAATCCATTGCCGAGGTTTATAGAAAATCGATCTTGCAAACAAATTGTATATTCATCCTTCGGTTCACGAACTACGAGCTTTTCCTGTACAGGTATTGTACCGTGGTTTTTTTCAACTACACTTTTTTGGCGGCTATGAATAGCGGTAGATTCAATGTTCATGCATGCCGAGCCACCATCTATATCGGAAAAGCAATGCTCAAAACAAATTTCTTCTCCGAGAATGAGTTCGACATTAAAGTTCGCAACTTTAAAATCTAAAGAAGTCGCTGGACTATGAAAAACGTTGGAGTTATGACAACGAAAGGTGGAAAATTGCTCTTTGATCCAAAATAACCGGTTGTCGTGTTAAAGACTTGGGAAAATTTTAAAATGGCCTAAAAATTTTTAAAATTGAGTTTTAGGGTGGAAGGGAAATCTTGTTCAATCAGCAAATTACCAGTCAGCTGGAAATTGTGGTGAAGCACAGACCCACTATTCCATAAGGGCATGTCCTTCAAGAATTCAATTAAGTGCAGTTCACCAATTGTGAAGACGTCGAGCATATGGTCATTTGTTTAGTTCGTTGGCGTGACATTCAGTGATTTTAAACAATGAGAGGTCGTTGTATAGGTAGGGACGAAATCTGATCTCAATGGTGACGAGCAGGAAGCTGCAGCGGACATCTTAATGAAGTTATTGGCTAGTCTTTGAAACCCGTAGTGTAGCTTTATTAGCAGTTAAATCATGCATGAACATTGTGGCTCAAAACTAAAAACATACAGTATACAACTAAAAATAAATAAAAAATAATAAACAAAAGAGTTAGAGTAAAATGGCAAAGAAAAAATCATTTATATATGATGTAGAGGCAAAAAGGAGACATTCGGTGTGAAATACTTTACACAGCACGTCAAAGATGTCTGGTAATAGAAATAGTCAAATGTGGGCGTGCTATTCATTGAAAATGAAAATGAGAAAATCAACTTAAAGCTTTATAAGTTATATTTGTCACTGACAATTGTGATCAGCAATAAGTGGTTAAAATCTGAAAGGAAACCATCTCAAGAAGACTTCATGCAATTGGCGGAAAAATTCACAGAGGCAACTGTACGATATAATGGAAATACTCTAAACCTTTTTAACTTAAAGTTTTTTAAAGAAATGAGTCGAAAACAGAGTTAAAAAATAAAGAGGTGACGACTATTCAGTTCTACGGAATCTATAGTTCGAAGGAAGTGAGGCCCACTCACATACACTTGGAAGTTGTTTCGTTCCCATTCCGTAGAAAACAAGATTTTCTCGCGTTCCTTGTGTCTTCCAAGGTGCATCAGATTTTTCAGTTAAGGTTACACCAATGTTATTAGTTTATTTGTTCCTTAAAAGTTTGCTAGCCAATTTCATATTCATCGGGTAAACTAATCAGAGTACTGAAAATCAAGCTACATTTTCAGTTACGCCTACAAAAACTCATTCAATTGAAGAAAATTAACACAACAACAGATTCGAAATCCAAGCCTTCCAAACAAGCTTGTAAAGACGCTCTTTATGAGATATGTATCGATCATAAAACCAGCTTTATCTTTCATATTGTGGAAGCAACAATCCAAGCGGAATGATGGAGATTTCGAAAAACAACGTCGTGATATTCATGAACTCAACCATTAGGGAATTAGAATTCTTAGGAGAACCAAAATTAGGCCAAATCTGAATGCGCTATATCTGAAGCTACCAATGCTACAAGAGCTTTAATGAAACGAAAAAAAATGGCAAAAAGCAAGAGGAAAACAAAAGAGAAAAGGCTGGAAAAATTAACATGGAAGAAAAAAGCCAGGAGAACCACGAATAAAATCCTGCTTTGCCAGAGAATTGGGGTCTAAAGCTAAAAATCTAATTTACATAATCAATCGCAGTTCGGGAAAAAAGTCACTATGGCTTTTCATTGGTAGTTCTAGTTTTTATGAATGGATTTCACGTTGCTTCCACCTCGTGAAATTCTTATTTAATTACAGAAATAAGTCAATCAGAAAGTTTATCAAGTAAGAAGGAAGACGGTTCGAGCTTCCGACTGATGAAGTCGGACTAACGGCATAAAATTTAATTGAAAGACAGAAACACCTTTCCTATTTAAAAAACTGTCGTTTTTAGCAGAAACATGACAATTGTCCTGAAAATATTTTTGGAATCAAAGTCGAATGGAAAGCTGCCTATTTTTTGGACACCTCGACATTATTGCTCCGACTGCGAATGGCTCTTGTCACTTATGATCTCGCTAATTTACTATTAACTTAAGCCGGCACTCTTAGACCTCTCCATGCGTCGTAGCTGCTCAAGTGATCCTCATTCTTCGAGATAGATACAAGGCATCATCAAGTTCCTATTTCTAGTAAGCGAAAAGATAAAAAGAGAGCCCATTCGTAGATCGCCATTCTCTGCCACGGTATGTGCTTCTTTGTATTATAATCGGGATTCCGTATAGTGTCTAGCCGTTGATCAGGAAAAATTTCTATTAACGATGAGGGGCTACAACATACGGGTAAATAGTAAAACTGGTGAAGATGCTGAAAGAAAAACTTGCTCATGGTGTATTAGGATTAAAAATTAGACATAAACCAGCCAGGCCCATGAGCTAGCTTTATCCAAAAAAAAGCGATGGGACGAACCACCTAAAATCAATTCGGTATTAGTCTCTCCTCTAAGAGGATGAGCTATGAATTCAGCTTCAACCAACATCGTAGAGGTGATATTAGCCCGAAAACGAAAAAAAGTGGAAAAATTCAAGAAAAGACCTAACTCTTAGTTCTTCATTTTAGTTAAAAAATTAATTAAAAACGCTAAACGGAAAATAGTGGATTTCATTGCGAAGTTAAAGCTATTTTGGCATCCATCAAAGTGCAATGGGCTATTTAAAGTAAGGCGAGAATGAAAAACTCCTGAGGTTACGATTGCGCCGAAAAATTGCTCTTATTGAAATGCTCATATTGGAAGCAAGCATTGGACAGATGTAGAAATAAATCCCAGATATTTCTATTGGTGGCTTAGGCAAACTACTTTAGTAATGTCTATGTTATTGAAAATACCCCCAACGATTTCAACTTCATTATGTTAACTATAAAAATTTATTTTCTTTATTTTATATAAACCGTCGTCACGTCTACTTTGCAAATCCCAGCACTTCTTACATCCGATTCCTTTTTTCGGATCCACCATCCACGAAAGTTTTTCAAGTTTTTTTTCTTCCGCTACTGCTTGAGGATTTTCATTTCATCTTTAATGTTGCAGAAGGCTGGTTGAGTGGATTCTCCTTGGAGTCCAGAAATAGTCGTCCTGGAGCGTTTCCACTTGAATTTTTAAAAGTGACTTCTTCGCGAATAAGTCCGGTATCAATTTTTTTTCCGACTCCGAAGAGATGAAAAGGTTGGTTGACCCAGAGCGGAATCGAATTAGCACCGTGTTTGTGATGACCAACATCACTACCGCTGTACTATCCGCCCCTTGTAAAAAATCAGTCGTGAATTATTAGATGTAGATGTTTTCTAATGTCGTCTATATTCGAATCCAAATATATATTAACAAAGCATATTTCTACATTGACAAGCTAACACTCAGCTAACAAAAAGTCTTCATTCAGCCTACGTTTCAGCGAGTTCGTTTTTTTCTCAGCGTTAGATTGAACTGAAGCGATTGTCCACGGTTGTTCCTTCTTGCAATATAGGCCTTTGTAATCACATCGATTCGGTTCTTCTTGAGTGGATCTCGGCTCCAATAATGTAACCTCACTCTGAGGGGCACTTTTGTACAAGATGGTTGCTATTCTTTGGGTAACTTGCGTCGAACAAACGTGGAAAACAAGCACTACTAAAAAACGCCAGAAAAATTCGACGCGTTTTTTTTTGCAAGACAAAGGATAAAAGGTAAGGCGTTCTCCACTTCTTCAAGCATTTTAGAGGTGGTTGAACGTAAATGTGGCCTACAAAACTATAACTGCGCTTGCATGCCGTCGCATCAATTCGGTATTTTATGCTCTCAGATAAGTATGTTAAAAATTTGCCATCCCCGAAAGTAGGGCTTGGAACCTGCGACCATGTGTATATTGCAGGCACTTCTAATCACTGCGCTTCAGGCGCCCCTTCATTTATAAAGCTTCACCTATATCACCTGGCGCAGTAGTGATCGTCGAGTGACTTCAGTAGCCACTCATAAACCTTCCATTTCTCCATGTCGCGTAGAAGAGTAGCCCACTGAGTTTTGTCTCCTCTAGGGACGCGTTGGGCATCACATATTAATGTATATTTTTGCGAACTTTCCTTGTTGAGCTGGTGCGAAGTTGGTGTGAAAGTTGTCCTTCCTGAAGATAATGAAGTTGTTTTTCATGTCCATCACATATTAATTCTAAAGTCTTCGTGGAAAACTCTTATCATATGGGCGGTAGTCTCTTGTTTCTGTGTGCTTGACATCACAAAAAATTCAGCTACTAACAGTTCTTGTCTGTCGCTGGTCGTTTATAGGCATTACGCATCAGGTTGCCCTTCGACAATCTGACGTATAGAACAACGCCTTTGATCGTTGACGTAAATCTGAGCTTCCATTCACCTCTCTCACTGATTTGATGTGGGATACTCTTAACGTAGTCCACGTCATATAACAGTGTGTGACCCTTTATCCTACTTATGTAGAGACCAAGCATAGCATACGTTAACGCAGAGAGAGTCATGGAGTCGAAAAGACGTGCACGGAGTTGCCCATTCTTTGTTCAACTCACTAAATCGTCGACGCCCCTCAAGCTCCTAAGGCGCTTCCCCTGTTCAACTTCGTTGGTTAGTGGTTTGTGATATTGATTTTTCGACTTACTAGACATAGCTGGAGCAACCGGATGTACTCATTTCGTTGAACGCGAACGAGGAGTACGAAACCCATCCGTTCCTCAAGAACATCGTTTTTTGTGAGATTTGGACGAAGATTTATCATTTCACAAGATAAAGGATAAAGGATAAAGCTCTCGGCGTTGGTCAATCCCTGAAGGATGCGCAATGCATTCGACTTCATCAAGTATCGTTGGAGGTGATTGAATGCATATCTGGCCTTTACAATGACTCCCGGTGGCCTGCCGATGTGTCGAGCCAGTGCTGCTATCGTCCCAGACGAGTCTGGTACTAATTTTCCGACCCCGGAGGGATGGAAGGCTTGGTGGCCCATGGGCACAGGAATCGATTCCACGTGCGTGTTGCAGTGGCGCCTTCAACCACTGCGCCACACGCGTCCCATCATTCCACAGAGGTTAATGAAATTGGCAAGCATTTGCTTCGCCTTACTGGTGTCTGGTGTTATAAAAACAATTTCATCAGAAAACCGAAGGTGATTTATTTGTCGACCATCCATTTTCACACCCACGTTGTCTCATTCAAATGTTGGCATAACGTCTTCTAGGATGGCAGCGAATAATTTTGATGAGATGCTGACGCCTTGCCTAATCCCTCTTTTTACGTCAATGTTAATATGTCGAAACGCCAGCTTTCTAGAAACCTCTGCATAAATTATATATATATATATATGTATATATATGTATACAAATTACCCAAAGGTTTACCGCCTCATCGTGGCTGCGAGGTGTTCCCGGGTTTCGATGTACGGGTGGGGATTCATCCCTCGACAGGGTTACAGAAAGCCTTCCCATCCTGCTCGTTCGATTCTAATCCGTGGGTCCCAGTATGACATTCTTCTTGATCCAATCTTGGCATTCAAATCTCCAATGATGATCTTGAAGAATGTATGGTCTTCCCTGTAGAACTTCTCCATGTCCGTATAGAACGGTTCGACTTCTTTGTCATAGTTTGATGTTGGCGCGTAAACGACGAAGATTGTCAAAGCGTGTACTTATCCACATCTTTTTAATCGGAAAAGTCCAATTCGAGTTAATAGTTGTTTGAATAAATTAATCTTCTTCGACATACTCGTATTGATGAGAGCGCCAACGAGCTAATTCCTCTATTGTTGCATGTTTCGAGGAACAGTTCTTCTCCGGTGCCATAGACGGCGTTGAATGGGTGACGTCGTCTCGTCTTGGCCGGGCCGATCACGTCGTACCTTATCCTTCTTGAATTCAAAAGACCGACTTTCTATAGACCTCGGCATAAATAGTTGATGTATTTATTTATATAACCTTATAAGGTGATCTTGTTGAGCTGATGCGAGGTTGGTATAAGCTGCCGTTGTCATTGCTGTTAATGTTGTTGGTCGATAATCGACGTTTCGGCGATTTCGCTTTCCTTAGAGCCAGGGTGTATTTTATGTAACGATAGCCTTATATTCGGCGAAATATCTATAGCATTAATAAAGATCAAACAAATGAATAAACACCATATTGATTAAAAGGTGGGAAAGTTAAAATACGTCAAAACACTCCTCTAGGTACGCATAGGGCAAAAAGCACTAAGGCGATAATTTTAAAGTGACTGTGCGGATCCGAGCGCAAGAATGGAAAACACCATTGGGCAGAACTCTTGAGGCGTTTTAGAGAAATATCAAAAATCCAAAAGTGGACCGGAAAGACGAATGCCTTACTATCACACGTGACCTGGCACCCCATTTCAAAATGATATTATGACCACCAGGTGTGTCCTGCTCGCGACCCCACGTGAACAACGCGTGGACAAGTCCCACTCGTAACATCACGGTGAGTAGCCTTTCTGTTCAATATGGCGTCTGTTTAAAAGTCTGATCTTTATTAATACTTCAGCCTTTTCCACTGAATAATTAAAGTATTCTAATATAAGATACTTCCAGACTCTGAGGAAGGCGAAATCGCCGAAACGTCAGCCATCGACCAACAACACCAACAACAATGACAACTACAACGAAGACCTATACCAACCTCGCATCAGCTAAAGAAGATCAGTTTATAAGATCATATAAACCAATATATTTATTTATATGCTCTTATGAAGGGCGCGTGTGACGCAGTGGTTGGATCCGCCACTGCGACACGCACGTGGAGTCGATCCGTGCGCCCATGGCCCAACAAGCCTTCCATTCCTCCGGGGTCGGCAAATTGGTACCAGACTTGTGTGAAACGATAACACCACTGGATTAATAAATCGGTGGGCCACTGCCAGTCATTGTAAAGGCCAGATATGCATTCAATATACCTCCAACGATACTTAGTGAAGTCGAATGCATGGCACATCCCTCAAGGTTTGATCAACGCGAGAGCTTTATGCTCTTATGAACTGATTCTTTTGAGTTGATGCGAGGTTGGTATAGTTGTCATTGCTGTGGAACTCGCAAGAGCACGGCTCTGAGGAAGGCGAAATCGCCGAAACATCTGCCAGCGACCAACAACTACATCAACAATAACGACAACTATACCAACCTCGCATTAGTTCAAAAAGATCAGTTCGTAAAAACATATAAATAAATAAATCGATTATTTATGCCGAGGTTTACAAAAAGTCGGTCTTTTGAGTTATTAAGTCATTTTTGCTCCTCTCTCAGGCAGGTCTGGTGCCAATTTGCCCACCTTGGAATGATGAAAAACTTGGTGATGACGGAGCACATGATCGAACCCGTGGTCGATTAAGTGTCATTGAAGGGTATTTCTAATCGGTGGGCTACATGCATGCCGATTTGTAATCAGCATACTGCAGTGCCATTGGCTCTACCTAGTAAGCATCATATGCACTAATTCGATGTTTTATTCCAATAAGCAGACACGAGGTTGTTATTATAGAATTTATTGGATTACAATAGCTGACGTTTCGGCGGTTTCGCCTTCTTTAGAGCCGTTTATTATTATTTTTTTTTGTAAAGTTGGTTGGTGGATAGCAGCCGCACAGAGTACTACATGGGCGAACGAGAAGTCCTTGTATCCCAATAAATTCTATAATAACAACCTCGTGTCTGCGTATTGAAATAAAACGTCGAATCATCAATCAATGCCGAGGTTAACAGAAAGTCAGTCTTGGGAATCACATGCACTAGTTAGTCTTTGCAACCACCGAGTCTTTCACTTGATCGAGTGAACACCAATTGAACTTCCTGAATATCCATAGTAGAGGCACTCATTTGGCTCCGCTCTCATGTATGCTACGAATTGTACCATAGCTTTGGTATAATGCTCTTTGATTGCTTTTGTTGAAAGAGCATCCCGGTTACCTCCATTGGATCAGCCATTCCATATGCATCTCAGTGTACTTTTGGAAGGAAATATGGAATTCATTTTAAGAGTGGCTGATATCAGCAAAGGCACATCGTAGTTTGATATCCTGCAATGCTCTCATCCACGGTGAGGTGGTGTAATTTCAATGGAGGCTATGCAGTATTTGCCCTAGTCGTTGGTTAAAATGGAGCGAATTCTTTTTACAGATCGATTTCCATGAGGGTAACTCTTAATCCTATTTGAATGGATATTGAGGATAACTACTGCCTACTCTTTTTTCACTGAACACCATGTGTGAAGTGTAACATAATGATTATAAAATATAAGCAAAACTCAGATCCTCATTTGGAATTCGAATCCGCGATTAACCTTTCTGGGGAATTTCGTCCAGTGGCGGATAATAAATTGTTTCCTGTGCTTCGTTGACGGCGAAAAATACACACTTTCAAAATTTCCCTTTGTCGAACAACGGTGCCCTTTTAATCACATCGAAATTTATTTGCGATGGACTTCCTGACTCTGCTCTTAGGTTTCACACATAATTTATGGGCAGATGTTTGATTCGTTCCTGGTATGTATGCCTTTACGAAGATTGCATCCTGCACGTTGATTTGAACTGCGGCTGCTCTAAATATCGGAAGTACAAATGGTAGCTGATTCGGAGTCATGCCCAAGAAATAAGATCTACATCTACGCTGGGAACATCATTAAAGGTTTTTGTCCTTAGCTGTCGCAAAAATAACGAAATGGAGGAGTTTATTCTTGCGGCTCAAAAGGTCATAGGCACGGCATAGCATTGTTGGATGACTGCGAAAAGGCTGCTAAATTGGGAGTTCTCAGAACGTGCGCATGAACACATAGAATCCTCCATCGGTGCAAGAAGATGAAAGTATAGCGTCACCTGATATTCCACGCGAGAAAATGAAGCAAATAATGTGTTTTTCTTTATAATACAGAACTTCTTAAAGAACTTTAGAACATTCGACTATAGAGTAGAGTTGGCATTTTCGCTAGCATAAACGTAGCTATCAATACTGACGTGCTTTGAAAATTGAAGAACTAAATCAGACGTTTATGACCGCAGTTGTTCTTGACGCTGATTTATGACAAAGATAAGGTGAAAGTATTCTTCGATATGTTACGACTTGTAGAGAAGCTCGTACCATCAACGGAGATGTTATACGCAATGTCTTCAACCACATAACACCTATGATGGATGACTCTTGAGGCCGTCATGAAAATGGGGCTTAATCGCGAAAGCGAAAGCAAAGGAAAAAACGGCTTCGATTCTGCGAAAGTCACATTTCAGACGCCATTCACACTAACAGTGTCAGAAGTTTTTAAAATGAGACGCAACATTTGGCAACGCGGCCGAAAAGAAAAGCATAGCCTTTTAAGGATTGTTTGGACACAAACAGTAATCGCGGTTCCGAATCTGACCCGTGGTCTGGGTTTTGGAAAATATCTCGGCATCACTGTGTTTGTAATGGTTTTTATTTCGATTATTTAAGCTTACTCTGAGCTAAGATAGACCCTTTTTCTGTACCCCTTAAAATATAGAGGTTGGAACTCTGACTCAGTTGTGCAACGACTTAGTACATCGGCATATGCGAAGTACTTGTTGTGATGTTCTGCAATGTAAGCGCGGTCGCTAATCGGTACCGTACCCCAAGGCAACCAATCGTGATTGATTGATGATTGATGATTCAAGCTGATCGCCAGAGCAC
>MQTX01000335.1:113291-142742 GCA_009735665.1 Angiostrongylus cantonensis
CCTCGACAGGGTTACAGGAAGCCTTCCCATCCTGCTCGTTCGATTCTAATCCGTGGGTCCCAGTATGACATTCTTCTTGATCCAATCTTGGCATTCAAATCTCCAATGATGATCTTGAAGAATGTATGGTCTTCCCTGTAGAACTTCTCCATGTCCGTATAGAACGCTTCGACTTCTTTGTCATAGTTTGATGTTGGCGCGTAAACGACGAAGATTGTCAAAGCGTGTACTTATCCACATCTTTTTAATCGGAAAAGTCCAATTCGAGTTAATAGTTGTTTGAATAAATTAATGTTCTGCGACATACTCGTATTGATGAGAGCGCCAACGAGCTAATTCCTCTATTGTTGCATGTTTCGAGGAACAGTTCTTCTCCGGTGCCATAGACGGCGTTGAATGGGTGACGTCGTCTCGTCTTGGCCGGGCCGATCACGTCGTACCTTATCCTTCTTGAATTCAAAAGACCGACTTTCTATAGACCTCGGCATAAATAGTTGATGTATTTATTTATATAACCTTATAAGGTGATCTTGTTGAGCTGATGCGAGGTTGGTATAAGCTGCCGTTGTCATTGCTGTTAATGTTGTTGGTCGATAATCGACGTTTCGGCGATTTCGCTTTCCTTAGAGCCAGGGTGTATTTTATGTAACGATAGCCTTATATTCGGCGAAATATCTATAGCATTAATAAAGATCAAACAAATGAATAAACACCATATTGATTAAAAGGTGGGAAAGTTAAAATACGTCAAAACACTCCTCTAAGTACGCATAGGGCAAAAAGCACTAAGGCGATAATTTTGAAGTGACTGTGCGGATCCGAGCGCAAGAATGGAAAACACCATTGGGCAGAACTCTTGAGGCGTTTTAGAGAAATATCAAAAATCCAAAAGTGGACCGGAAAGACGAATGCCTTACTATCACACGTGACCTGGCACCCCATTTCAAAATGATATTATGACCACCAGGTGTGTCCTGCTCGCGACCCCACGTGAACAACGCGTGGACAAGTCCCACTCGTAACATCACGGTGAGTAGCCTTTCTGTACAATATAGCGTCTGTTTAAAAGTCTGATCTTTATTAATACTTCAGCCTTTTCCACTGAATAATTAAAGTATTCTAATATAAGATACTTCCAGACTCTGAGGAAGGCGAAATCGCCGAAACGTCAGCCATCGACCAACAACACCAACAACAATGACAACTACAACGAAGACCTATACCAACCTCGCATCAGCTAAAGAAGATCAGTTTATAAGATCATATAAACCAATATATTTATTTATATGCTCTTATGAAGGGCGCGTGTGACGCAGTGGTTGGATCCGCCACTGCGACACGCACGTGGAGTCGATCCGTGCGCCCATGGCCCAACAAGCCTTCCATTCCTCCGGGGTCGGCAAATTGGTACCAGACTTGTGTGAAACGATAACACGACTGGATTAATAAATCGGTGGGCCACTGCCAGTCATTGTAAAGGCCAGATATGCATTCAATATACCTCCAGCGATACTTAGTGAAGTCGAATGCATGGCACATCCCTCAAGGTTTGATCAACGCGAGAGCTTTATGCTCTTATGAACTGATTCTTTTGAGTTGATGCGAGGTTGGTATAGTTGTCATTGCTGTGGAACTCGCAAGAGCACGGCTCTGAGGAAGGCGAAATCGCCGAAACATCTGCCAGCGACCAACAACTACATCAACAATAACGACAACTATACCAACCTCGCATTAGTTCAAAAAGATCAGTTCGTAAAAACATATAAATAAATAAAACGATTATTTACGCCGAGGATTACAAAAAGTCGGTCTTTTGAGTTATTAAGTCATTTTTGCTCCTCTCTCAGGCAGGTCTGGTGCCAATTTGCCCACCTTGGAATGATGAAAAACTTGGTGATGACGGAGCACATGATCGAACCCGTGGTCGATTAAGTGTCATTGAAGGGTATTTCTAATCGGTGGGCTACATGCATGCCGATTTGTAATCAGCATACTGCAGTGCCATTGGCTCTACCTAGTAAGCATCATATGCACTAATTCGATGTTTTATTCCAATAAGCAGACACGAGGTTGTTATTATAGAATTTATTGGATTACAATAGCTGACGTTTCGGCGGTTTCGCCTTCTTTAGAGCCGTTTATTATTATTTTTTTTTGTAAAGTTGGTTGGTGGATAGCAGCCGCACAGAGTACTACATGGGCGAACGAGAAGTCCTTGTATCCCAATAAATTCTATAATAACAACCTCGTGTCTGCGTATTGAAATAAAACGTCGAATCATCAATCAATGCCGAGGTTAACAGAAAGTCAGTCTTGGGAATCACATGCACTAGTTAGTCTTTGCAACCACCGAGTCTTTCACTTGATCGAGTGAACACCAATTGAACTTCCTGAATATCCATAGTAGAGGCACTCATTTGGCTCCGCTCTCATGTATGCTACGAATTGTACCATAGCTTTGGTATAATGCTCTTTGATTGCTTTTGTTGAAAGAGCATCCCGGTTACCTCCATTGGATCAGCCATTCCATATGCATCTCAGTGTACTTTTGGAAGGAAATGTGGAATTCATTTTAAGAGTGGCTGATATCAGCAAAGGCACATCGTAGTTTGATATCCTGCAATGCTCTCATCCACGGTGAGGTGGTGTAATTTCAATGGAGGCTATGCAGTATTTGCCCTAGTCGTTGGTTAAAATGGAGCGAATTCTTTTTACAGATCGATTTCCATGAGGGTAACTCTTAATCCTATTTGAATGGATATTGAGGATAACTACTGCCTACTCTTTTTTCACTGAACACCATGTGTGAAGTGTAACATAATGATTATAAAATATAAGCAAAACTCAGATCCTCATTTGGAATTCGAATCCGCGATTAACCTTTCTGGGGAATTTCGTCCAGTGGGGGATAATAAATTGTTTGCTGTGCTTCGTTGACGGCGAAAAATACACACTTTCAAAATTTCCCTTTGTCGAACAACGGTGCCCTTTTAATCACATCGAAATTTATTTGCGATGGACTTCCTGACTCTGCTCTTAGGTTTCACACATAATTTATGGGCAGATGTTTGATTCGTTCCTGGTATGTATGCCTTTACGAAGATTGCATCCTGCACGTTGATTTGAACTGCGGCTGCTCTAAATATCGGAAGTACAAATGGTAGCTGATTCGGAGTCATGCCCAAGAAATAAGATCTACATCTACGCTGGGAACATCATTAAAGGTTTTTGTCCTTAGCTGTCGCAAAAATAACGAAATGGAGGAGTTTATTCTTGCGGCTCAAAAGGTCATAGGCACGGCATAGCATTGTTGGATGACTGCGAAAAGGCTGCTAAATTGGGAGTTCTCAGAACGTGCGCATGAACACATAGAATCCTCCATCGGTGCAAGAAGATGAAAGTATAGCGTCACCTGATATTCCACGCGAGAAAATGAAGCAAATAATGTGTTTTTCTTTATAATACAGAACTTCTTAAAGAACTTTAGAACATTCGACTATAGAGTAGAGTTGGCATTTTCGCTAGCATAAACGTAGCTATCAATACTGACGTGCTTTGAAAATTGAAGAACTAAATCAGACGTTTATGACCGCAGTTGTTCTTGACGCTGATTTATGACAAAGATAAGGTGAAAGTATTCTTCGATATGTTACGACTTGTAGAGAAGCTCGTACCATCAACGGAGATGTTATACGCAATGTCTTCAACCACATAACACCTATGATGGATGACTCTTGAGGCCGTCATGAAAATGGGGCTTAATCGCGAAAGCGAAAGCAAAGGAAAAAACGGCTTCGATTCTGCGAAAGTCACATTTCAGACGCCATTCACACTAACAGTGTCAGAAGTTTTTAAAATGAGACGCAACATTTGGCAACGCGGCCGAAAAGAAAAGCATAGCCTTTTAAGGATTGTTTGGACACAAACAGTAATCGCGGTTCCGAATCTGACCCGTGGTCTGGGTTTTGGAAAATATCTCGGCATCACTGTGTTTGTAATGGTTTTTATTTCGATTATTTAAGCTTACTCTGAGCTAAGATAGACCCTTTTTCTGTACCCCTTAAAATATAGAGGTTGGAACTCTGACTCAGTTGTGCAACGACTTAGTACATCGGCATATGCGAAGTACTTGTTGTGATGTTCTGCAATGTAAGCGCGGTCGCTAATCGGTACCGTACCCCAAGGCAACCAATCGTGATTGATTGATGATTGATGATTCAAGCTGATCGCCAGAGCGGTTCGCTTTTATGATGTGGATGTTCATTGTCGCGATCAAGTCGGATCCAATGAAGTGGAGCATCGCCCGAACGAAGTGTCCTCACCCAACGACGCCCTCTTGCAAACGAAATTATTGCATAGTCCATGTATAATGAATTCGGCTTAACTACACTATGCATCAGTTAATGAGGTAAATATGCCGTATCCTAACAACGTTGTGGATGGTGTCCCGTTTTCACTTTTATTTTTGAGAGATTAGGCTTTTAGCCGCTGTGTAAGCAAATATTTGTTTTCAGCCATAGCCTTATTGCCTCCTTGTGTTAAGATAGAATCAGATACTGATCAATATCGCTGCAATTTTCAGTCATTCAGTCATTCGTCGCTCACAATTTGTGCTATGAAGCTCCACAAAGCTCATGTAAACCGAGAATGATCTGAAAGGGAACTGTCGAAACGTCTCGCCGAGTTTTCTTACTTAGCTAGTGAAATCACAATTGCGAATAGGAATTGATTAATCACCGATTAGAAATCAAGGCAAACATAATTTTTTTGTAAGTTGTTACCTTTTCTGCTCCAGAAAATCGTTCGCACACAACTCAACATGATTTTTGCTTGTTCGCTTCCCTTTTTGGAGTACTGGCTAAAATCGTTAGAATGTGTTGGAAGGGTACTGTTTTTCTTTGCTTCATCTATGCGTTTTTCAATGCGTTTTGAAAAAGTTGCACACCTTTTTTGCCTTAAGTTCATCGACATTTTAAGCGATAAGGGCTTACAATGGATTTCAAGACCACTTTTTCTTAAGGATCTTTTAATGGTGTAACTTACTAGATTTCATATGAGGGGTAGCTTCAAAGGGATCCTACTTACATCCGAAGTATTACTTTGGGGAACTATTCCACGTTATTGTCTTCGTAGCCACTGGAAATGGCTATTTGTCATGCCAGGTTTAGCGATTCCTTCCTTTCCTCTTCTCCTGTGCACACATTTTTAGCCGTACGGTACATGTTATCTATAAGTACTTTTTTCATGTATGAAGGATGAGAGGAGAGGTAGTGAACTAGTATGTTTCTACTACGTAGCTTACAATACCATCCTTTATTTGGATGTTTAAAAATGGTAGCCAGTTTTCGGTTGGTATTTCTCGTGTAAACTTTATACACTCTGACTGTCGGCTTAACAATTCAAAGCACTCATCCATCTGTTCTTGTGTGGAACAGACGATGAAGCAGTCGTGAAGTGAAAACGAAAAGAAAATAAAAATGTAAGGCTTGTCGACTGCGCAACTAATGACTCTCTTAAAACAGTGTCTTAGTTGTTCAATCTTCAGGTGGTCTCGAAAATATTTTGCACAAATTAGAGGGTTGGCCATGGGACTGCGTTTAGCGCCAAGCCTTACCGTAGCTTTCATGTCTAAGGTGGAAGCTCCAGTTCTCGATCACCGATCCTTAGTCTACTGTCGATACATAGACGACTGCTTCGTCGTCTTCACCGACCTGTGACGTCTTCATCGTCAACACACAAGAACAGATGGATGAATACCTTGAATTGTTAAACCGACAATCAGTGTATACAAAATTTACACGTGAAAAACCAACCCAGAACTGGCTTCCATTCTTAAACATCCAAATAAAGGGTTCAGAAAGTGGCTATATAACATAATTGTATCATAAGATAAGTAGTAAAAGCATACTAGTTTATAACCTCTCCTCTCATCCTTACACATGAAAAAAGTCCTAATCAAAAACATGTACCGAACGGCTTAAAGTGTGTGCACAGGAGAAGAGGCAAGAAAGAAATCGCAAAACCTGGCACGAAAAATAGCCATTTCCAATGGCTGCGGAGTAGAAGCCACTCAGGTTAGACAAAAACGTAGGTTAGCTACTCAAAATAATGTTTCGGACGTAAGTAAGATTTTTTTGAAGCTACCCTTCATATCAAATGGAGTTAGTTACGCCATTAAGAGATGCTTAAGAAACGTGGTCTCGAAAATTTTGTAACGAATATTGGCATCACCGAATGAGTATGCCTCATTCGAGGAGATGGCCCCGCTGAGGAAGAGTTGACTCGACAAGAAAGCGAAGCCGCTACATCGAGACGAATAGGAAGTGTGGACCATCTACTCGGATCAACAGCTCAGATGGAGACGAAGACGAAGCCGTCGAAATGTTAGCTGAAAATAAATAACTCAAAAGACTGGCTTTCTGTAAACCTCGGCATAGATAGTTGATATATTTATTTATATGATCTTATAAACTGATCTTCTTTAGCTGATGCGAGGTGTGTACAGGTCTTCGCTGTCATTGACGTCGTTGTTTTTGTTAGTGTTGTTGGTCGATGGCTGACATTTCGGCGGCTTCTTCCTCAGAGTCTGGACGTATTTTATATTAGAGTACCTTAATTATTCGGTGGAAAAAAGACTACAGTATTAATAAAGATCGAACTTTTGAACAGACACCATATTGAACAGAAAGGTTACTCACCGTGATGCTACGAGTGAGACTGGCCCACGCGTTGTTCACGTGGGGTCGCGAGCAAGACACACCTGGTGGTCATAATATCATTTTGAAATGGGGTGCCAGGTCACGTGTGATAGTAAGACATTCGTCTTTCCGGTTTATCTTTGGATTTTTGAAATTTATCTAAAAGGCCTCAAGAGTTTTGAGCGTTGATGTTTTCGATTCCTGCGCTAGGATCCGCACAGTCACTTCAAAATCATCGCCGTTGTGCTTTTGTGTCCTATGCGTACCTAGAGGAGTGTTTTGACGTATTTTAATTTTCCCATCTAGGTGTTCTTTTATGCGGACACAAAGTGGTCTTACCCGTTTCCCGAATATATTGCTCACCGCACGCGTTGCATGAGATCAAATATATAATACCTGAACTCATGCAATCCCCGTCTCTCCCGTTAGGACAGATTATACAGTTAAGAATAAGAACGAATACGTACAGATTATACAGTTTTCTGAGCTGCATAAACGATCATAGAGACGCGGTTGCGTATTAACTGACGGCACAGGGTATTGGGTGGAATGTCAATAATCGTTACAAAATTTTCAAGATCACTTTTTCTTAAGCATTTCTTAATGGAATAACTTACTTCATTTGATGTGAAGGGTAGCTTAAAGGGAATCTTACTTATGTTCGAAACATTATTTTGGGAAACCACCCTACGCTTTTGACTAACCCGAGTGGCTTCAACTTCGTAACCACTGGAAATGGCAATTTTTCTTACCAGGTTTTGCGATTCCATCCTTTATTCTTCTCCTGTGTGCACACATTTTTAGCCGTACCGTACATATTTTTGATAAGCGCGTTTTTCATGTGTGAAGGGTGAGAGGAAAGACAGTGATCTAGTATGTTTTTACTGCTTAGCTTACGATACAATTATGTTGTATAGCCACTTTCTGAGAGCTTTATTTGGATGTTTAAGAATGGAAGCGAATTCTCGGTTGGTTTTTCTCGTGTAAATTTTATATACTCTGACTGATTATTTAACGGTTCAAAGCACCCATCCATCTTTTCCTGTGTGGAACAAACGCTCAGGGCCCCACGTGAACAACGCGTGGGCCTGTCTCACTCGTAACATCACGGTCAGTAGGATTTTTGTTCAATATGGCGTCTATTTAAAAGTTTAATCTTCATTAGTACGTTAGCTTTTATTCCACTGAATAATTAAAGTATTGTTGTATAAAATACGTCCAGGCTATGAGGAAGGGGAAATCGCCGAAATGTCAGCCATCGACCAATAACAACAACAACAATGATAACGACAACGAAGGCCTATACCAACCTCGCATCAGCGAAAGAAGATAACTTTATAAGATCGAAAATAAATATATCTATCAACCTCGTCTAAGCTCATCAAAGGAAGAATATATATTGATTAGTCACACCGAGCTTAAAGGAAAGTCGGTTTCGAAGTATTGTTTATGCCAAAGTTTATAGAAAGTCGGTCTCCAGAGTTTTTCTTCATTTATGTGGTCTCATGAATTACCCTTGTTGAGTTGATACGAAGTTAGTATGCGACCTGTCGCCGCTTAGATACATTTCCCATTCACTTAATCGTAGACTTTTAGGCAAATCAACTTGTAAAATGAATTTTGCACAAACGAGGATGCACCAATGCTCGCATGCATAAATACGTCCTCGCAAAGCAGAAGGTATGTGCAAATTGGTGCAGCTGAAACGGGGTGTCCACCAATTTGATCCACTCTTGTGTTAGGAAAGCATAAAGTCGCTTTTGCAACGCGTTTAGCGCCCTTTCCGTCAGCTGGAGATGCATCGCGTTGCCTCGTTGTTGTCCAGCAAGAGGTGCTTCTTTGTAGGTGATCTGTGTTCTCTGTGAGGGATTAATCTTATTATTTCCTTCTTTTTCAGTTTCCCAAGTTAATCATGAATTGGCAAGCTTTTATGTTAGTAAAGCTTAGCGAACTGAAGCCAAGGAAAAAGATGGATATAAATCATAGCGGAGAAATGAATGAATGAATGTATGAACGATCGCTATGGGAAGTATATCCATTTGCTACTCCATCTCTTCATTTCTATTTTCATTTTAGTCTATTTGACGAGGAAACTCGTTAGGAAACGACAGCACAAATTGAAACTTGAAAGATTCTTGTTTAACTATTTTAAACGAGTGATAAATAACAGATGAGCATCTTACTGCATCGCTAGGATGTTAACTAAGAAAATGAACACTATAAGTGAACGGAATAAAGCTCCATAAAATTAAAGAAAAAGCGCTAGAGTGTCGTTTACTATACACGGCATGAGCGACGAAGGATAAAGCTTTCGGCGTTGATGGATTTCCTTAGGTATCCAGCACGTATTCGATTTCATCCGTAGAAACAACATCGCAAAATTGATCTAAGCCAGTGGTTTTAAGCTCATTGACCTACCATTTCGCCGATTCTGAAGAGGCAAGTGAGTTGGTTAGCCGAAAACGTGGAAACCAACCCATACGGTTACTGCAGGGCACTGCTGACCACATTGTTACACGAATCACTAATACAGAGATTGCCGAAACCAGATTTTAGCGTGTGTCCACATTTTTCTTTTTAAAAACAAATTCAAGTCATAATGACAGCCACGAATAACACACAAGCATTCGGTTTTTTTCCTATCAAAAGGTAGACGATAGCCATTTGTTGGATTTAAAGAAGTGATTCATGAACTCCAGATTTTTGCCATTGTGCTGTGACGCAATAAGGAAATTTCCAGCTTATTGAAAAAGATCTGACAATGCTTTTCTAATAAATATTAAACGATGGAGGTAAATAATAAATTAGCAATGCAAAATCAGTTAGGTCCACGGCAGTATTAACTATTAAGTTTTACTATGAGGCGGTACGAGGCGCGCCGTTGCCGCAATGGTTACAAGTGCCCCACAATATAGAAGTGGTCCATGATTTGATCTTGACAAGGCTTCCTTCCCCTTGAGGCTGGCAATCGGTACCAGACTTGTTGGGGAGAATAGCATCATTGACTTGTTATATCGGTAGGCGCAAGCATCGCACTGACCAGATACGGAATATGTCTTAGGGAATAATCAACGCCGAACGCTTTGTCCCTTTATCCTCTATGATCGAATGTAAACATTTCTAAACTGATAGCTATATAGACCACCTTGTCATGAACAGAAGTGACACTCATGGCAACGGCTTTTTGACACTAGTAGAGTCGTAGAGTCCGCTGCAACTACATCCACCTGTACGCAGAAGCGCGAAAGTTCGCAATCGGTAGCTCGCTTACTGGCTCGATGATCACTCAGACTAATTAAGAAATCACTGGAAACAATCTCAGTAAAGATTCTATTTCAATTAAGCTTTTTGTGTTGCAAGTTAAGACATTCACCTATTGCTGGAGTTGAATGCGGTAAGCAAATTTTTCTTAGTTGTCCCAAAATCACATATTGTTCGGATTCCAGTGCAATTTTCATTCGATTCGTCCCGTTCTCATTCATCAACCATGAAGCTTTTTGGATTTGCGTGTGGGTACGACTGCTATCTGAGAGTTCGCGACTTTCTTTATAAATGTCGTCCATTGCTGCTCCAGAAGATTCCTTCTGGAATCCAGAGATAGCGGTGCAGGAGTGCCGACGGGTTTCCACAACATGCAGTCAGGTGTTGGACTGATGGCACCTTGGGCGCATTGCTGACCGGTATCCCAATCAATACGCTATAAACGACTCTATAAATATGAGTTATCCCTCTGAAAGAGCATGGCAATACATATCTGGCATTTGTCACGAACATGTTCCTAGGGCTAAGAAATCCCTTATCCTTCTTGAATACGAACTGTTACCAGGGTTTTGTCTGATCAGAGAAAAACATCGACTTGATGCATCGGTGAGCCACGTAAGTCACTGTATAGGTTGAAAATACATTCAGTTAGTTTATGAAGCATCCGTGGAGGATTGACCAGCGTCGAACTCTCTACATGACTTTTTCATCACGCTTTCGAATGTGTACCACGTCTCAAGTAAATATTCAAAAAATGCTAACAATTTTCAAACATTTTGTATTCGTATAAAGACACCTAAGTAGTAAACAAAAGATCAAACAAAGTACGCCAAAGAAACGCATAGGATACAAAAGCAGAGCGAAGACGATTTTATCGCGAAAGTCGCTATCCTTTAGTCTTGTAATTGGCGAAGCTTCGGTGGGCTTTGCGAATGCTTTTCATAGTCTCTGCAGCTTCGACCATCAGTGCTGCTCTTCTCTCTTTAAAATCTTCTTTTATCGACTGTCTTCATTGTTTCGTAAGTTCGGACGTCAGCTCGCGGTTGCCTGCAGCTCGTGCGATTCCACGCTGGCGTATTAACACGAGAGGTTCTGGAGACAGACGTCTCTTGGTGACTTTCGAACTCTCAGCTTTCATAGTGCTAACGTGATGTTCAATGAGCCGATCGTTTTCTTCGTCGATGCTATCGACAACGGCATCTTCCCAACAGCCGACTAATAAGATGAATAAGTACCAGTTTGTGGTGGTTCTAGGACTTCGGTTTTTCAATTTAGCGACTTTTTCTCCTTTCCGCAAGAAATAGAATCTTGCGCGAAGGAGACGGTGGTCTGATCTCGTGTAGAATTTGGGGACAACAGCAACATCGGTTAGGCAAAACTTTCTATTTACTATGATGTGGTCTATTTGGTTATGGTACTCTTCATTGGAAGATTCCCACGTCCAGCGCTGAAGATGAGGCTCCTGGAATTGCGAGTTACCATGGATGGTCTTGGTCGTCATGATAAACTCAGAGGGCCGCTCAACCTGCTCGTTCCATTCTAATCCGTGGGTCTCAAGGTGAGGTTCTCAGACGATCTTCTTGGTCCAATTTTGGCATTGAAATCTCCAATGATGACCTTGAACAATGTATGGTCTACTCTGTAGAACTTCTCTAAGTTCATGGAGAACGCTTCGATTTCTTCTTCGTCGTGGTTTGATGTTGGCGCGTAAACGACCAAGATTGTCAAAGCCGGTATTGATCTACATCTTTTCAATCGTAAACGTCCGATTTGGGTTGTAAGCGGTTCGAATGAATCGATGTTCATAGACGAACTCGTGTTGACAAGAACGACGACGCCGCTTTCTCCTTCACTGTCGTATGTACCGAAGAACAGTTCTTCTCCAGTGTCATAGACAGCGTTGAATGGGTGGCGTCGTCTCGTCTCGGCAAGGCCGATGACGTCGTACCTTATCATTCTTGCTTGCATGAGCAAGTCTTCTATCGAGAACTCGGATGCAAGTGTACGTGCATTGTAGGTACAGATTATAGTAACTATTCCTTAAATAGTTTCTATTTCTACGTCACCTCATGTCTTCTACAATAACTGTTTTACATGTAATCGTTAGACGTCTATTCTCGCATATTCTGCAAGTTGTCTCTCAACTACCGTTTCAAACATTTCGCTCGCAGCTGGGCTAGAAAGAAATACTTCTTTGTATCTCCGATCTTCTTTGTTCGTTGATTCGGACGCTCAATAAGCTGTCGCTAGCTTCATGTATTTTCAAAGCAATCGGGAGATCCGATGCACTTTCTCTGTGAGCCTGTGTATGCCCTTCACAAACTCTTTGTACAAGAAATTGTACTAGCTGAAAAGTACACAACCTCTCTTTGAGCACTACCTCTAATCTCCTCTGTAAAACTCCACCCATTACAGACAGAATATGAGCAACACTATTAGTCATCACGAGCAGTGCCGAGTCTTCATTCCGACAGTGCCTGTTCTCCTTTAACAGAGAGTCTGCCTCCCAATCGACCAGTACCTGTCCTCTAATCCACGAGTGGCTGTCCTCCGATCCGTCACTGTCGGTCCTCCAATCTACCATTGCCTAGCTTCCTTTTTTTACTTCACTTGTCCTCGTCTCAATCGTATATATCCAGTAAACCACCTGTCACCACATATTACATATTATTATTGTACTGTTGTTATTGTTATAAACTGTTATAAACCAAACTCGAGGTTGTGCACGGCAGTTACAGCAAAAAAGTCCCGCGTGACGAATTCATACAAAGTCGAGTATTTCACGTACAGTTGGCGGACAAAAGACAAGTCCGTTCAACTCCCTAATCCACTGGCCAACCAACACACAGATCGTCACCATAGTTCTTCGTCATCCAGGCAGGTTTTATTAGCCCTGAGATTTTAGCAGCCTCTCCGTACTTGTCCTACCCAACGGTGTGAAATTGGAGGCTCTTTGGGGGTCAGGGGAATGATGCCCGTTTTTTTTTTACTGTGTTTAGCATTTTAACACCGACCTATAGCTTGCTGGTCTCTGAACGTAGGGGCTGGTTATACTCACGGGTAGCTTGCCAGGCTCTCCCAGAGTGGACATGGAGCTTGTTTGTTGGAGGCGACTCCTAACCGCCTTCTATATACTCCCATGTTACTTGATTGAAAGCTTTTCGCCGAATTCACTCGTGGAATACAATCCGCATAAAGCGAGGACGCACCCAAACAGGCATACATGAACGCGCTTAGTAAATACAGAAAGTATGTGCCAAATCGGGGTCAGAAACAAGGAGTCCATCCCCTGGATCCACCTGCGTCTCAGGGAAGCAAAGGTCGCTTTTGGTCCGCGATCAACCCCCTACCCGCCACTTGGGGACGCGCCACGTAGCCTCGCGACTAACTGGCTAGAGATCCCCCACATGAGGGAGATCCGTGGATTATGATAACGTATTATAATATCGTAATATTTGGTCTCTGTATTTTGATACAGACTTCAGTATTTTTCTTTGGATTAAGGACGTCTTCGAACCACCAATCTAAAGAATATGATATAATATACAGTGAATATTCAAGTGAATGTTTAGTGGTGCTTATTTTGGCAAAGTAGAAGACTTCAGTTCAAAGCTACTGAGACTAGTCACTTTCAGTAATTCGAACGCGAAATTTAAAACGGAAGGGCAAAGAAAAACGATGCTGACAAATCTATGGAAAAGTGGCGTAGACAAGAAAATTAGAGAATGAAATATCTGGCAATAAACACATATTCGTCACAAATCTCCGTATTCAGTCAGAGGAACGATGAAAGCGATTTGAGAACGTAAAATGTTGTTCCTAAGGCCGATTTTCTATTAAACACGGCATTGAACAAATAATTCATTGTATTCTTGTTGAGCAAGGACGCGTGTGGCGCAGTGGTTGGAGGCCCCAGTGCAAAACGCACGTGGAATCGATTCCTGCGCCCATGGCCCACAAAGCCTTTCATCCCTCCGGGGTCGGCAAATTGGTACCAGACCCGTCTGGGAGGATAGCAGCACTGGGTCGACACATCGGCAAGCCACCACGAGTCATTGTAAAGGCCAGATATGCATTCAATATACCTCCAACGATACTTAATGAAGTCGAATGTATGGCGCATCTCTCAGGGATTGATAAACGCCGAGAGCTTTATCCTTATCCTTTATTCTTGCTGAGCAAAGATGAGACGATAGTTTATTCTTGATTAAAATAAAGCTGATGTTTGGGCGAATTTCACCTTCTTCAGAACCTGGAAGTCTCAACTTGACTGTGATCTACCCAACCAAACACCTCAATGATCAAAATAGAAAAAAAAAGCAGAAAGCTGAGATTTCGATCACGCCGAGCATAAAGTAGCTTTTACGCATACTCACCACTTTTTATAAGTATTCCACTGATTATGTTGCATGAAGACTAATAGCATTGAGTTCACATGGAAGCGTAATGTGCGCCTTTCACAGAAAAAGATCAGTCTTAAATGCCGTGTGTGACCACTCGTGATAATGAGGCATTCCTCCCTGCGGTTAATTTTCGGATTTTTGGAATTAATCCACAATACCTCGAGAGTTTTGCAGTTTTCTGTACGAGAATGGTAATTTCTACGTCTAAGTCTTCCACACCAATTCTTCGTGTGCTACGCTCGTCAAGTGGAGTATTTGGCTTAATTTTAAGTTTACCGACTAGATGCTCTTTGATAAGGACGCACAGTGCTATCCGTTTCGCCAATGCATTCGTCCCCGCACGCTTTACAAGAGGTCAGATACACGCACCCGAACATATATAACCACGCTCTCTAGCGTTAGGGAGCGTCATGTAAATTCGAGTTTCACATAGGCGTCTATACAAGTGGTTACGAACTAGTGTGTACATTTGCATTTCAATCATTGCTACCGTATTCTTTAGACTGGCCTCTTTCAAGGAACGCTTCACATCGGCACTTAATTTGTTAGAAAAGGAGGGCAAGATAAACTGGCATTATTGGCAAAGGGCATTATTCAACCTTTGACTCATTTAGAATGCGCAGGCGGAAAAACGTTTGAAATAACATGGATTCCAGCCCAAATTACGCAGTTGTTGAAACACATCCGGCTCATATTGCGAACATCTAAATGTTTCTAGATCGTCTACGTAACGCGTGCCCTAATAGACCACACGCCATAAGGTCGTTTGATGTTGATGGCCCTCTTAAAGAAATGTCCAAACTGTTCAATCTACAAGTGTTCCAGAAATTTTTACGCACAAATTAAAGTGAACAGCTACTGGTGTCAAAACTTGCCATTTCCTCTATGTTAAGGGTGGAAGCTCCAGTGACTGATCTCTGCTCTACTGCAGTAACATAGATGATTGTATCAACATATCAACGTATCATACACATATCATACACAACGCATCATAGATGATTGTATCATTGTACTGTATATACTATTATCAACCTCGTGTTAGCTCATCAAAGAAAGAATACATATTGATTAAGCACACCGAGGTTCAAGGAAAGTCGGTTTCGAAGTATTACTACGCTTTGTGCTAGCTAATGATAACACCGACTTCTGCACGATGTGCGCGATGATATATGTCCGGAAGAAAAACAAGCAGTTATCAACGGACATTATCATTATATTCACCATCAGCATCGTGTATAAAAGGGCACCACTGAATGAATGTGCCTCATTCGAGGAGACGGACAGCTGAAGAAGACCTGACTCGACACGAAGGCGAAGCCGCCACATCGAGACGAATAACAAGCGTGGACCATCAACTCGGATCATCGACTCTGATGAAGACGAAGACGTCGAAACGTTAGCTGATAACAAATATTATTATCAGCCTCGTGTAAGCTTATCCAAGAAAGAATACATATAGATGATTGTTTTGATATTTGCTCCACACAAGAAAAGTTCTGCAAATATTTTGAGTTACTAAATAAGTAGCCAGACGTCCAAATTAACCTATCTGACGTTTTTGCAGAATTTCGCGCAAAACGCGCTCATGTAACGATTCAATGCACATTTGAGTTGTTTCATGAATTCAGATTGGAAAACGACAGTTTCAGCGCAAATCTCACGTTTTTTCAGAATTTCCGAAAGCAGCCATTTCAAGAAGTGGTACAATAATCCACGTAATAAAAGCGGAGTTGTTGACTAATAGTCGTTTCGCCCATCAAACGCGAAAAGCAGGCATGTGAGAAACACACTTTGAACGGCCACCACAGTGCGTAGGAAGAAAGCAGACGGTAGATTTCTTGAACTTGTAATGATAAATGGCCATTTCTAACGGCTAAGAAAAAGTAGTTGCTCGTGATGGGTTTAGAGGAAAAGCGTGCGCCAAATCGATAAGTCTAGTGAAACTATTGCCCATTTTATCTTCTCTTTAATTTTCAAAGAACTAAGTGCTGCCATAAACCGTTGCTTAAAAAGGGCCGGTGTTGAAATTTCAGTAATAGTGATTGAAATACCAGCGAGAACTCTACGACATTATCTACTTCACAATTGCCTGTATCGACCATGCACAACCCAAAATCGCATAATTTGCCTAAGCGCTAGAGACTGTTATTTATGGGCGCGGTTACGGTTTGTCTGATCTCTTGTAAAGAAAGCGGGGACGATTACATTGACGAAGCAGATAGCACTGCGCGTCCGTATTAAAGAACATCTGGTCGGTAAACTTGAAGTTGCACCATAGACTCCGCTGCCAAGCGCATAGGACACAAAGGAGTCAAGGAGAAGGTTTTAAAGTAGAAGTTGCCATGGTCGAACAGGAATCGAAAACTGTAGCCTGCAAAACTCTTGAAGCATTCCGTATAAATTCCAAGAATTCGGAAATGAGCTGCAGAGAGTCTCTTAATATCTCTTAATCACGCGTGATTTCACAAAACACTAATATTTCAATGTAAGAGAGGCACATTACGCTTCTATGTGAACTCTGTGAAGTTGGTCTCAACGTGAAGTAGTCAGTGGAAGACTCACAGAAAGCTATAATTGTGCGAAGAAACTGTTTTGTTTCCAATGCGATTGAAATCTTAGTTTTGTGATTTCTCTGCTTTGGTTATGGAAATTCTCGGCTGACTAGATTGCAATCAAGCTGACATTTTCCGACACTGAAGAAAGTGAAATACTCCAAAGCGTCAGTTTTAGCGTCAATAAAGAATAAGGTAGTCCCTCACTCTTGCTCAACAAGAACCGAGTAAAGTGAACTATTCATTTATGGGAAAGATGTTCCAAAACTGTGATAAATCAGAATTTGTAAAAGTATTGATAAAAATGATGAATGATTTAAGAAGAGTATCGAGATTAAACAAGGAAATAAAGACAGAAACGAAAACGAAGAAGGAAAATAAAGAAGAAATTGAGGGACACAGACACACATAGAGAAGGAAAAAGGAAAAAGAATCTTTTTTTTGTTTCTGTTTGGATATGGACATGCGTGTATGTATGTAAGGTAAAAGATGTAAAACTATAGGACATGATATATAAAAAATGTGTATAATAAGCACAAATACACATGAACATTTATATTAAGAAACATGAACAGCCATGTAGTGCAGCAGTAATGTTCCCGATGATCACGAACGCGTCGTTGGCTCGACCTGGCGCCCTACTTCCAAGCCTCTCATTCCTCGGAGCCTGAGAAATTGCTAGAAATGCTCTAGCTTGGCTATCTTAGGATTCACGCAAAAATTGACTCCACCAGAATTCAACCACATTCATTAAGAAAGCAGCAATCTCCAAGCAAAAATGGAACCAACATGTGGAAAGTTCTTAGACCTCAGTGGATGATAGATGCGAGGAGAAGAATGTAACGCAAGAAGTGTGAGATCTGCGCAGCAAATGTGAAGATCGGTCGTATAAATGAAAAAAAATTAAAGCTGGAGACAACTAGACACCAAACAGCGAAGACCCAACATCGAGAGTACGAACGACAGTGGACCATCGACTCGGATCATCGGTTCGAGACGTCGAAGCATTAGCCGTATAAAGGGTGTGTAACAACTTCATGTAAGCTGAGCAATCTAAATAAAAGTAGGGGCTTTAAGATTTTGGCTGTATAAGGTTATCGTAAAAAAATCGTATTTTTAACAGACGAAGCAGAAATTTGGAGACAGTCCCTCTTAAGATAAAGTAGATTTTCTAAAGTAAAGTAAAGTAAAGTAGGTCTTCGTTATTCTGTTCATCTACGCGAGGACGAGATCTTCTGTGGTGAAACTCGAATAGACAACGATCCCCAAAGTATCATCTTAATAGCATGAGATTTTTTCTTATAGAATGAAAGTCAGTTCATTGTCCTTCGAAGAATTTAAATGATTTCCAGCGCAGCATTTCCGTCTATCAACATACATCCATTTGCTCTAGTGCTCTGCGAAGCCTACAAGACCGAAGGAAGTACGTATGAGAACGAGATGAAAACAATGTTTCAGAGAATTCTTAGGATAGCATACACGGAAAGACACAACACAATGAGCTGTTTCCATTCTAAAAAATGACTATATGAATACTCCCATATTCACGAGAAGTGCAAATGAATAGAAATTTAATTTGATGGAGGAATTGCTTTTCAAGCAATTTTAAATTGCATTGTTTCAAGGTTGGAAAAATTATTTGTATGTTTTTATGAACTGATCTTGTTGAGCTGATGCAAGGTTGGTATAGAGTCCCACTCGTAGAAGCAGAATTCAGAGGAAAGTGAAATCGGCGAAACGTCACTAATCGACCTACAACAACAGTGACGACGACTATATCAATCTCGCATCAGCTTAACAAGATCAACTCACAAGAACGTAAAACAAATATATTGACCAATTGTACCGAGCTTTATAGAACGCAGGTCTTCTCAATTATTATGAAAAAAACTGTTTGTGACACAAAACTACTGTTTAGAAACAATTAGATTGAATATGATATGAAAACAGACGCATGTACCGCTGCAATGAGAGGTGCCTTGTGGTACAGACGTGGTCCTTGATTCGATAGCTCACTACGGAGTCACCAACCTTGCATGCCTCCGAGTCAGGAAACTGCTACTAGTTTTGCCTAAGAGGACAGCAGCACTTATCTCACATCAAGAGGCTGTCACATGTCATAGTATTGGTGGAATATGCATTCAATCACCTCTACGATAGCACGAATGGATTAACATCAAACAATTTGTTCTTCTAATTTGTTGTAATACTAAGCAGGTGGTGCCAGCGCATCCATCAGAAAACACGGTGCAGGTTCGGCCCTTTGTCAACTCTGATCTCCAATCCACGAGGAAAGGCATTCGCTCTACTATTCCCAAGATGGCAAGAAGAATCGACTCGGCGAGCATTTTAGTGCATTCATAAAGAGGACGAAATCTCCAAGCAACAGCCCGGACGAAGCGCGAACTTTCAAGAGAAATTTGTAGATGATGGGTGCGAGAAAAACGCATTCACTGCAAGAAGTGCTAGGTTTCGCAGAGTAGATGTGACGAAGGCATATGTAATAAAACGGATAAAGGATGAAGCTGTCGGCATTCTGGACTAATTCCAAGAAACCAAAAACATTGCTCGACGGATTGAAATCTTGGTTTAGAATTTTCTCTGTTTGGTTATGGAAGTGTTTGGCCCGCATTCGTACCAGTACCATGCATTCGACTTGAGTGAAAATCACTATAGGTGATTGAATGCATATCTGGCCTTTACAATGACTCGCGGTAGCCTACGATGTATCGATCCAGTGTTCTATGCTCCCATACAAATCTGGTACCAATTCGCCTGAAGGGATGGAAAGCTTGGTGAACTTGGGGCGTGGAGATCGAACCCATGCCTAGTGGTGGGCGCCTCCGACCGCTGCATTGCACGCGCTCGCTCCACTACGACCGTGTAATAAATAACATAAAAAAACGAAAACATGAAGTGAAAATTCGAAAATGAAAGTGTAGATGCAAAGGATTGCACTGTAACATCGTAATTTGTAGCTTTTAGTACATGATGAGAAAAACAAGCACAGTCGAACAAAGTGGTAAATACGAAAAAAACAAAAGATGTGAAAATGGTGGAAGTGGGTCGACAGATGAGTGGAAAAGAGGACCCGCTGTAGAAAAAATAGTAAGACGATGACGAACATCTACCAAGAAAAGCCTTGAGAGTTTAGAGGTTTAGAAAAATTCACTGAAAAGAAAAGAAAAACTATTAAATTGGCACTGGTCGTAACTTGTGGGAAGAACAACAGACTTGAAACCGAAGACCACAAAAATTTTCTTGAAATTAGAAGCAAAAATAAAAGAAATTGAAAAGAAACTAAATCTAAAATTATCTTTTTATACGATATCATTAATGACTAAGCTTCTGTTTTCTTTTTCCGGAACTGTTTTCGATTAGCAAATGATTAAAAGTGGGTTATAATGAGAGTTGATGGTGGCCCCGCCATTTTAAAAATATTCGTTCGATCTTTAAATAACTTTGCTTACACCTTTTGTTCATAATTCAATGTTACATTTTATTGTTTCTTTCATTTTTTCTTTTCCAATTCAACACATCTTATTTCAGTTGTTACTATACTTATTACACGACTCGACATGACACGTATGACACTGTGCGAATCCCAGCACTCTTGCATTCGATTCGTTCCCTCATATCCATCATAGTTATCCCACTTTTTTGTCATTGCCTTCGTGTGTCGCAGTGATGAGAGTTGTTTTAGCGATACACATGTTTGCCTTGGTTCAATTCCACAACCTGGCTCTATCGAGCCGTCCATCCCTTCGCAGTCGCGGTCGGCGAATTGGTACAAGACTTGCTTGGGAGGAAACCAGCGCCTACTTACTATATCGAAAGGTTCCCACAAAGGTGTGGATGACATATTTTATTTTGAGCGTAAACTACCTTATTTGTTTCCTTTCGTTTTAAAATATTTTTATACCGTTTTAATAGCGAGCAAACGCCAGATCAGGTAGTACTCTGTGCGACTGCTATCCACCAACTAACTTCACAAGAAATAAACGGCTCTGAAGAAAGCGAAACCGCCGAAACGTCAGCTATTGTATCCCAATAAATTCTATAATAACACCCTCGTGTCTGCTTTTTTGAAGAAAAACATCGAATTATCAAACACGAGGTCGTTAATAGCAATATTCAATACACAGCTGGTTGACATTTCGGCGCATTTCGCCTTTTTCAGAGTCTGGATAGCCGAAAATGAGACGCTGACCACTTAGTCAAATACTAAGATAACGTGAGCAGACAGAACTTCATACTTAAATGACACATATAAATGATTATTCGGAAAGTGAACAGCTTCACTTTAACACTCACCATCTTGTTGTGGCATGAATTTGAATTTCAGTGATTTTTGTATTAGTTTCTTCCTTATTACATTTTTCCTGACACGAACGAACTCAACGGCATAATTTGGTAAAAGCATGGAGTCTTCTAATTACCACGACCGACTTTCTATTAACCTCAGCATTGATCAAATAATTTTTTATATTCTTGTTGAGCAAACGCGAGGTGTTATTCCATTCTTTGTTTTCGCACAAGCTGACGTTTCGGCGGACTTCGCCTTCCTCGGAGTCTAGAACGGTCAAGTTGACTGCAGTAAACTCTGTCGAACACCTCCATAACCAAACAGAGAAAGCGCTAAAGCAAGATTTTTCAATCACATTGAACCCAAAATGGCTTCATCGCATACTCACCGCTTTCTATGAGTCCTCCACTGGATATGTCACTTGGAGACCAACCGCACAGAGTTTACATGGAAGCGTAATGTGCCTCTCACATCAAAACAGCAGTCTTAAATATTGCCCGATATCTCGCGTGGTAATGAGGCATTCCTCCATGCGGTTCATTTTCGGATTCTTGGAATTAATCCAGAATGTTTCAAGAATTTTACACGCTTGTGTTTTGGACTCTTGTGCGTGGATCCTCACTTCTACTTCAAAAGCTTCCCCGTTATGTCTTTGTGTTCTATGCGTGCCCAGCGTGGTACTTGGTCTAACTTTAAGTTTACCGAGTAGGTGTTCTTTTATACGGAGGCAGAGTGGTCTACCCGTTTCGCCAATGTATTCGTCTCCGCACGTTTTACAAGAGATTAGATAAACTGTACCCGAACTCATACCATCACCGTCTCTACCGTTGGAGCAAATTATACAATTTTGCGTTGTACATAGACGACCATACAGGCGGTTGCGAACTAGTTGGCTTTTTAGAGCGCTCGGTGGTATTTTGACTATTCTAACCGAACTCTCTAGACCGACCCTTCTCAAGCAGCGTGATATAGGTGCACTTAGCTCGTCTGAGATGAAGGGCAGGATAAATGGGACCCTACTATCGCTACAGCTATCGTTTTGGGTCTTCGCCTTTCCTCTACACCTGTTCCGAGGCGCTACAGCTTCGTAACCAGTGGAAACGGCTATTTTCCGTGCAAGGTTCTGAAATTGCTTCTTCTGCTCTCTTCCTGTACACACGCCGGTGGCGGTTCGAAACATGTTTCTAACAAACGCTCTTTTCATATGAGAGGGGTGAGAGGAGAGGTAATGAACCAAGATGTTTTACTACTTGGCTTTCGGTACCACTTCATAATGTAGCTGTTTTCTGACAGGTTAATTTGGATGTTCAGACATGGATGCCAGTTTTCTTTTGGTTTCTCTCGGGTGATCTTGATATATTCTGACTTTTCGTTCAACAACTCAAAGCATTTGTTCATTTTCTCTTGTGTTGAGCAAAGGACAAAATAATCATCTATATGTCTACAATAGAGTAACAGCCTGAGATCGGTTACTGGTGCCTCCACCTTAGACATCAATGCAATGGCAAGGCTTGGTGCCAATTGCTGTCCATTGCTAACCCTGTCATGTGAGAGTAGTATTTTCCGGAGCATCTAAAGATTGAGCAGCTCGGGCATTTTTTTAAGAGTCCCATCAACTGTTCTATCTTAAAACCATACATGTTTATTTCTCCTTCGTGTTGTATAAGGAGATCGGATATGACTTGCATAACAGAGTCATTCGACACGTTTGTATAAATGGCGGTAACGTCTAAAGACTCCATTCGCGTACGCCCTACTGGGCTGCGAAGTACGTAGACGATCTTACCATCACCGTCTCTACCGTTGGAGCAAATTATACAATTTTGCGTTGTACATAGACGACCATACAGGCGGTTGCGAACTAGTTGGCTTTTTAGAGCGCTCGGTGGTATTTTGACTATTCTAACCGAACTCTCTAGACCGACCCTTCTCAAGCAGCGTGATATAGGTGCACTTAGCTCGTCTGAGATGAAGGGCAGGATAAATGGGACCCTACTATCGCTACAGCTATCGTTTTGGGTCTTCGCCTTTCCTCTACACCTGTTCCGAGGCGCTACAGCTTCGTAACCAGTGGAAACGGCTATTTTCCGTGCAAGGTTCTGAAATTGCTTCTTCTGCTCTCTTCCTGTACACACGCCGGTGGCGGTTCGAAACATGTTTCTAACAAACGCTCTTTTCATATGAGAGGGGTGAGAGGAGAGGTAATGAACCAAGATGTTTTACTACTTGGCTTTCGGTACCACTTCATAATGTAGCTGTTTTCTGACAGGTTAATTTGGATGTTCAGACATGGATGCCAGTTTTCTTTTGGTTTCTCTCGGGTGATCTTGATATATTCTGACTTTTCGTTCAACAACTCAAAGCATTTGTTCATTTTCTCTTGTGTTGAGCAAAGGACAAAATAATCATCTATATGTCTACAATAGAGTAACAGCCTGAGATCGGTTACTGGTGCCTCCACCTTAGACATCAATGCAATGGCAAGGCTTGGTGCCAATTGCTGTCCATTGCTAACCCTGTCATGTGAGAGTAGTATTTTCCGGAGCATCTAAAGATTGAGCAGCTCGGGCATTTTTTTAAGAGTCCCATCAACTGTTCTATCTTAAAACCATACATGTTTATTTCTCCTTCGTGTTGTATAAGGAGATCGGATATGACTTGCATAACAGAGTCATTCGACACGTTTGTATAAATGGCGGTAACGTCTAAAGACTCCATTCGCGTACGCCCTACTGGGCTGCGAAGTACGTAGACGATCTTAAAAAATCTGGGTATTCGCAAAATGAGCTGGAATGTGTGTTTCAACAACTGGGTAAATAATAGGGTTAAAAACCATGTTACCCTATCCGTTGGCCTGTATACACAGCTAATGATAGGTCTAACCTCAAACAATGATGGATCGGTAGACACAAGATCATTGCTGGATACTAACTTATGAATTTTTATAAGCAAATACCAAACGGGACATGTTGGTAAATCAACTTTTAGTTGAGAGATAACTGATGGTTTTAAAGCAGCAGCCCTTGCCATCTTGACCCATTCGTCGTTCAATTTTTCTTTTTTTTTTTCGGTATTGGCTTTTAAATTCCTTCTCTGACGACGGGCGATAAAGGGAAGCATCTTCAAGATGCTTTTTCGTTATCTCAAGATCTAATTGATGAAGAATTACTACAAACTCTCCACCCTTATCATTAACCGATAATCTTATGTTTTTCAATCTTATCAGCTTTCGTACCTCTCGCATACCACGTTTTTGCACTTCAGTGAAGTTGGAGCTGTTTCTTTTCGGGCGATAGTGAATAAGAATATTTCGCTTGTAAATGTCCGAATCTTGACACCGACTTCATTGTTACGGTATTGTTGTCTAATGAACGGTTGAGGAAATGGTGGTGGTGGTAATGCCCCTACTTCCTGCTTTTCCCTGCTATTTCGCGCCTCGTCTCTAGCTTACGGAGTTTATCTTGAAGCTCATGTAAGATGCATGCGACCCTACGCAAAGTAATCTTAGAAATGGGTACAGATGGATAAAAAAATTCTTCTAATTACAATGTTATTTTTCGTCATAAAGCTGGAAAACAAGGGATCAGTCGGTACATCCTTAATTCCAGATTTTTTGATGGGGAGAAGAGCTTGCAAGAGTGAACAGATGATCAGGGAGAGGCACTGACATCGACTAGGCTATCAGAAATGGGAGAAATGAAATTATTCGGAGCTCTACGCTGCAAAACGATCCGACAAGTACAGGGAAACTCAGCACTGATAAAGTAACAAGAAAATGTACGACCAAATGGTTAGAGATGGTCTGCAATACATAGGTTAGAGATGGTCTGCAATTGATCCTTGGTTCAATCCCACGTCCTAGTCTCACTGTGCTCTCCATCGATGCAAGAGCAATAAATTGCTACCAGATATGAGTTCGAAAAAATAAAAACACTAACGTGGCTCATTAGCAGTTGCTGAGAAGTGATTATGGGTCAAATATGAATTGAATGACGTCTATGAATTGAGTCCAATGTGTGGGACATTATTAAGGGATTGATACAAACGTTGAACGCTTTAATCCTTATCGTTTTGTCAAAGCAGTAGTTTTAAGGCGGCACATCCAAAATGGAAACTGGAAGACAAAAACATTCCACGAGTAGGCTCAAGAGTAGAATAAACAAAAAGCAATAACATTGCGGTAATAAGATCTGGTGCACTGCGATTTTTTTTCTCATGCGCAGAAAAACTGGACGCGTTCTTGATAGCACTGAAAATTGGAATGGGTTCGCCATGACGGCTGATGACAATAAATTCTCATCAAAAGACGGTTACAATGAGTTTTTCGGGACTGGAAAATAAAACCACCAGAATCTTCAAGGTTGTGGTGACCTTACTGTAATTCTACTTATATCTTATTTGTTCTTACTATCTTACTATCTTACTATCCTACTTATTATTCTTACTTATTCTACTTAATTCAACTCTATTGACCTATTATTTTGTAATCTTAGAACATTTTGCTTATAGACTTACTATCATAATTATGCAGATTGAAGCTAAAGATATGGACAACTTTTATTCCGACTAATGAAACTTGTTAAGAGTTGTTTTACCCATTTTCGAATTAAAATGGTAAGAAACTGTTTGTATATGTCCAAGTGACTTTGGTAAAATCTTCCGGATTGGTTATTACTAGTATTTAAACTTTGGTATAATGACCACGACGATTGGGGCAGACTTTGGCCAGGGTGACTTCGGAATTCCAGGGAACGACAATGGCTTAACCAGCAAATCTCCGAAAAATGGTGATTATGCTGGCTCCCGCACAACTAGTGAGGACGGGCCGTTCAAGTATCAGGTAAAATAAGGATAAAGGATAAAGCTCTCGGCGTTGATCAATCCCTGAGGGATGCGCCATGCATTCGACTTCATTAAGTATCGTTGGAGGTGATTGAATGCATATCTAGCCTTTACAATGACTCGCGGTGGCCGGCCGATGTATCGAGCCAGTGCTGCTATCCTCCCAGGCAAGTCTGGTACCAATTTGCCGACCCCGGAGGGATGGAAGGCTTGGTGGGCCATGGGCGCATTTCACGTGCGCGTCGCAATGGCGCCTCCAACCACTGCGCCACACGCGCCCTTCAAGTATCAGGTATCAAATAAAACCACAGCGATGCTGAAATATTCGCGAAACTTGGAACCCGGGCCAGATACAGCCACGATTTCTCTGCCCTGGACCCGCGCATTATGGTATGATATTATAGTATTATAGTGTATACACTGTGCCACAGAGGCCTTTGCTCTGCGTTTCTCTCAGCTAGTTTTAGTATATTGTGCCTTAATTAATGTTTCACAGGAATATATATATTTTTTACGAAATTCCAGTATTAAGATTCCGAAGATGTGTATCTTCATGCTTCATGTCAACAACGCTTTTGATGAGTTGCTAGGTCTTAAGCAATGAACTGTTATGGATCGTTCGTGGATTTCAATTACTGCAAAACGACTAGTATTTGTCTGCACAAAAAGTTATGGAAAATATATCCAGAACATCTGTTTATTTCAGTCCGTCACCAACTAATTTTGGAAGAATTATATCTTCTTGTCTACCTCTTTATATTTATGGAGCTTAAGTCTTCCGTTATTTTGAGTTTAGGTTTAAATCTATTGGGGTTCTATTAATATGGCGTTTTTCGTTGTTCATCCGGAACCAACGGCTTCGAAAGTAAAGAGCATTTCTACTGACAAATCGTTGATTCTCCTTGATGAGAAAACAAATGAAACTAAAAATAAGGAAGACATAGAGACGCATGTTGACTGAATTGAACGGTATCATTGCGGTAGAGAACTCATTTAAGCGAGCGATTGAAAAAACATCAAAGAAAGTTTGTCCATGAAGAGAATTTTTATGGTAGCATGTAACAAAAGGACGTTCTTTAAACAAACCGGCTTTTCGTTTCCACTGAAATAGTTCGACTCCGAAAAAGATGTAGCTTAATATATAGACTATTAAAAAGTGAGCAGCAAAAATAGATTAAGGAAGAGACGAACAAGCTAACCGAACCATACTGGAAAGTCCTCAGTTCGTCTGAGGTAAGGGCGATTGCTTCTACTTTGCCGCAGTTTTGGCAACAAGTGGAAAATTCAATGTGCTGCTTCAAAAAAAGACGATAAAATGTGGGCTATTGGGTGTCTAGTTTGGAAAAAAAAACCCGGTATAAAGAAAAATGCGAAATTGTCACAATGTAGCGTTTTTGAGAGAATTGGTTGGAACAGATGCACGATTGTTGTCGCCGTCGTCAAAAACACCTCACTATGATGATCCCGTCACTTTCGTCACAGACTACGAACAGTCGGTGCCGGCGTAAAGGCGGAGCGCCGTCAGACGTTAAATGCCAATCGAGATGAGATCGCAATCGATAATCAGCTATAACTGTTGATTAACTAGAGAGGGGCTACCACTTTCGGATGATGGGGATAGTAAGATCAAATGGACTATACGGAACACTCGACGAGTTGGCATTTTGACAGCGACCACTTAAAAAAATCGTCCCCGGCAGGTGAATAATAAAAAACAACGTTACGCCATCGCCGACAGTCGATCGTTTCGAATTACTGTAATTTGAGAGGGGTCTTTCGGAAAAATAATCGCTCATAGCACTTTTGCACTATGAAGAAAGTGTGGCGAAAACACCAACACTACATATCGATTTCTGAATGTAAGAGGCGGAAATTTCCGCACTGAGATAAGATTACCGTTGAAACTACATACGTCCCATGATGAGGGTCCTTTGCTTAATCGTACCTATAGCAATAGCAATATTGTTGCTTACATACTTGCTGAAACATTTAAATGGTTCGTTTTCCTTTATCGTAGTGGCAGAAAGCAAATATTCCATCCGGGTTGATTTCGATTGCGACCGTCTTCTTGCGACAGGGCATGAGGGCTCGTGTGTGAGTTCGACTGCACTTACTAACTCACTGTCGCCCTTGTTGTTAGTGGGATTTCACAGCCTAGTTGAAATGTTTAGAATTCGGAGATAGCCGTTCTAGAGCGTTCCCATTACTTCAAAACATACTGTTATTCGTCCACTCAATCGAGGCGGAATCTCAACAGTGTTTGTGTAGCCGTTTTTATTCAATATCCATTTAAAAGATTGGCTTATAAAGATAGGACCGCTGAAAATGTCAATACGGGTGGCTGCTGACGACACCTATAAAATACTGCTGAGGGAAATGCGAAACGAAAGATCCGCATGATGTGGTGGAGAACGAGTTAGCTCAAGGAATTTTAGCATCATTGTTGTTTTAACATGCAGGAATATTCCTCGTCATCATACCCTAAATAGGGTAATGCTGAAAAGAGTTAAATCCTGATATACAGATGCTGTTCATCTCTCTAATAAGGTCAGTCAATGAAAGTAGTAGAATCTCATACATTTCAATCTGGATAATCAGCTAAGCGTAAGTGAATTTCTGAAGTGGCCAAGGGCTTCAAAGAAACCGAGTCGCGTAAATGGCAAATATCTCTGCAAACGATAAAGGCCAACAACGATCCTTTGATCATTCAAGTATCCGTGCAGTATTTTGAAATGTGTGGTAGAAATCACTGAAGGAGACGAAAGCGGTGGCTTTGCTGAATCGTCAAAGAACCGAAAGTATCGCTATATAGATGACGCTAAATACGGTAGTATAAGCAACAGAACATTCAATAACCACTTAATAATTTGTTAAACTACTCAGAGGAAAAGTGGATTACTTATATCGAACAAGCAGAACCAATAACGTCGTAAAAACGCTAAGCATCAAATATACCGATAAATTCAATTTATAAAACAATAGTATGCTCAGGTCAAATCCAAATACGAGGAGCCAAAAATATGAAAATGTGCACTGAAATCTTGTTTCTGGAAATTGTACCGATATATCATGATGCTAAACTAAAGTGAGCCGTTGAGTGTTCTAAAAGCTTTCCGGTTTTGAAGCATCGGACGACAATGATATACTTTCATGATGCTGGGATATTTGCAAAACTCCGGAACACAGGTGTATGCGGTGGGAAATGAATGCGCTACTACCCTTTCCGGGGGATAAGGCGTTCACCGTCACAAATCCTTCGTTTCGTTTCCATTGATATACTTTGTTCAAATGCTCATCGGATTATTATCTGCTCAAGCCTTTATTTGTACATACATGTATATGTATATATATATATATGTATATATATGTATATATATATATATATATAC
>MQTX01000335.1:142782-165826 GCA_009735665.1 Angiostrongylus cantonensis
CAATATTTTATGTCAAGAACCGACTTTCTTTCAAACTCGGCATGATTAGTAAACGTACGTTTAGATTTTGAAGGTGTTCTTAAATTTTTTGTTTCGAAGCACTTTTATGCTCTGTGGCAGCGTTCTATCACCGGACAACCATATCAACAACAACAACCGTCCTCTATAAAAGAGCGTCTTTGTGTGAGTATGTCTCATTCGAGATACGCTCCACTGAAGTAGGGCCGACTCGCTACGAAGACGAAGATGCCATATTAAAAAGGCGAGCAACTGTAGACCACATCACCGACACGGCGATGATGGAGAGAAAGACGGTAGAACATTTGTCGAGTAAAATTCATTTATTAATCTTGTGTAAGCTCAGCAATTTACCCACATGCTGATTTGTCGTACCGAAGTTAAAAGAAAGTCAGAATTTGAAATGTGACTACGCTTTATGCTAGCTGATGATAGTAAGGGCTTCTGCAGGATTGGAGTACCCGGAGAAACAAGCTGTTGTCAGCGAAGAATCACTGTTATCAACAACCAGCATCCTGTATTCAGTAGCTTCGCCGGGTGAGGATGCCTGTGAGGTTGCCTTATCCCAGCGGTGTTCCAGTGATGAAGATCCAACTCGGTGCGACAACGAGGACACCATATCGAGAGCGCGAAGAACTGTAGACGTCGACTCGCATCATCGACTCTGATAAAGACGAAACGTTAGCCGAATAAAAGCTTCATAACGGCTTGAACAATCTAAGCACCTAAAGTTGGAGTCGCAGTGTAAGCTTATTTTCATAGAAAATAGAGGGAGAAAGACAAAGCGTGCCGTATAGACCATGTCCTCATGGGTGTGCAAGTATTTTACCTCATTCGGACCACTGCAGAAATGATTGAATGCTTATGCGCCCTACACAGTGACGTAGGTGGCTTAAAAACGTATCAGTTCAGTTCTCAGGATCGACTTCTATTAGCCTCGGTATTAGATTATAAATTTGTCGTTTTCTCCCTCAGCAATCGCGAGGTTGTTAAAAAGCACACGTTTACTTCCATACAATAACACACATACAACACAATCGCAATTGACGTTTCGGCAGAATCGCCTTCTTCGTCAACAATATGCGACTCTCAGCGGCTGTTCTTCTTCGGTGAAAAAAGCGCCTCTGAAGAAGGCGATTTTCCCGAAACGTCAGCTACGGTTGCGTTGTATGTGTGTTATTGTAAGGAAGTGAAAGTATTTTTTACAACAACTTCGCGATTACTGAGAGAGAAAACGACGAATTTATCAATTCAGTGTTGGAGTCCTTGAAGACGAGTCAGGCATCAATCTTTCAACCGAGGAGGGACGGAGGGGTTGGTTAGTCTCGGCATTAGCAGCGAACTAACTTCTACGTGAATCACAGGGTGCTTCTGAGCACTACGCCACATGTGTATAAATTTCTTCCCCTAAATGGATCGAGTGCTACGCAGTGATCAAAGCTGCCCTGCAATGTGTACAAACGCGTAGAATCGATCACTCCATCTGGAGCAAACAAATCTTGTATCATTTCAGAGCCGGTAAATTCGTACTAACTTATCTGAGATGATAACACTGATTTGATACATCGGTAAGCCACCTCAAGTCGTTGTTATGAGCCATGTAGTGCATACAATAACACCTACGATAGTAATAGAGTCGAAAACATCTCATATCCCTAAGAGATTCCGGAAACTGTTCCATTCTTAACACTTTATTTAAAAAAACAGGAAGAAAAGACCTAGAAATCATACATATACCGTCATTTAGATGAGAGTGTCTCTTCGGTCTTAATGAGGAGTCGAAAACATCTCATATCCCTAAGAGATTCCGGAAACTTCCATTCTTAACACTTTATTTAAAAAAACAGAAAGAAAAGACCTAGAAATCATACATATACCGTCATTTAGATGAGAGTGTCTCTTCGGTCTTAATGACAATACACCTGTCCGCTTCGCTAGTTCGAAGAATTTTCAGTGGGAAAAACACCACTTTCGATGAACTGCTTTTTCACTCCATTTTGTAATAACCGGAATTAAACACTAGCATATGGCCAGATCATATTTGTATCGAGTTCAACCAGTCGATAATCCGAAATGAATATTGGAATTTCGTTTATAGAATAATACTCTTTGTGGACACAACCATCCACCACCGCACGTCGTCACACTCAAAAATAAGGACAGCACTTTTATCCTTTCCCTACGAATCACGAGCGCTGAAGCGCTTGGTGCTACACTCAATCATTTGTGCGCGTAGTTCGAAAAGATAAAAGAAAAACAAAACAGTAAAAGTAGTAGAAGTAATTGGCTAGCGATTCACATGGATTACAGTTTTATACTCAAGTCGAGAAATAGTATTATGATCCTGAGCAAAAAATTAGCCAACCAACGCTAGTGCATTACTCCAGTCTGGGATCACTTAGTGCAGACACGTCTAAACTATTCGAAATTGAACAGCAACATTCATAATCACCCATTTTGTTAACACAGTAGAAAAATACGTATGTTTACTATAAATCCATATATGCTTCAGTGCATTAAAATGAGTTCCTCTGAGTTGGATGCAAGCGTTTAGCGATTTGCAATTACATTGGTTATATTTCTTCATCAGCCATCCTCTAATCGCCCAGCTCATTAACAGAGCTGGTGGATACACAGTGAATCTTGGCTGACACAACATGCGAAACCAAGTTCCGAAAAGGGTCTGACATTCCCAACTGGAAGGTTAACTAACAGTAAGCCGTCAATGACAAAATATATTACGGGTGTTTGCTCTGAAAAGCCGACAAATTTTAAAAATTCGTCAACAAGCGGAATCTATTAACAGCCCTTTTACTGGCTTAATTTTATCCCACTTATAAATAAACATGCAATATTCCAGCCTATGGATTTCATCCATCTAATAATAATTGCGTCACGTCTCAGCATTTATGCGATAACCAGTTCAATGTGCTTCTTTATCATACAGCTTTGGAATAGATTTATGCTCCCTTGGAAATCCACTTTGCAGAATTCACTTCGTTTTGCGTTTAACAATGACGGTTGATGCTCATCTCATGTTTCCGATGTTTGGCACAAGATCATTGATTATAACTGGCGATTCGGCGAAGTTGATTACGTCCGGCGTTTCCACGATGTTAGTCTTGGTAGAAAGATGGGGCATTGATTTCATGCCTGTGGGCTTTTATTGTGACTTATAATTTGAGTTTTTTGCCTTTTTTTAATCTTTCAAACCGAACCTTAGTTAGCCTCCATAGGAATAATCAATATCTGCTTCCTTCACTGGAAAGTCCTCACGACGTTGCTACTATATATGCTACTTTATTCTTTATTTATTAAAAAAAATTTATTTTTTTTTATTTTTTTATTTTTTTATTAAAAAATTTATTTTTCGTTAAAAATGAAGTTTTGGCAGTATCGCCTTCTTTAGAGCGTGGAAGAGTATAAAAAAATAAAATAAAATAAAAAAATAAAAATAAAAAAATTGAAAGAATTAGTTTTAGAAAAAAATAAAAAATAAGATCAAATAAAATAAATAAAAAAATAAAAAAATGAATAAAAATTAATAAAAATATTAAAAAATAATAATAAAATAAAATACAAAATAAAATAGGTAAAAAATTATTAAAATTAAATTAGAATTAGTGGAATTTCAGCGCCAAAATTTGGGGCTAGGCGTGCGGGAGAACGCCTAATCTCACGTCGTTACGGATTTCTTGGAAATTTGATAATGATCGATAATTTCTGAATATCCAGAAGACCTGAGTTACTTCATCGCTTACAGATTTCTATGGCATTTTGTACTACAATGACTCTGATTTGCCATAAAATCACATTTCTGTCAGCACTTGGAAATGTTAATGATGCTATGCCGAGAATATTTCTGCGACTTTAAGACCAAATCATCGATAAGACAGCCATGATCAATTATAGAGATTGAAAGTGAAGTAACAACATGCTACCAGCCAAATCCCCGCTCAGTTGGCGAAAAAAAAGGTGGAGAAAAAGAGGTTTTTGTATAACATTTTATTGATCGCCTATTTTGTTCCACAGAAAGGTATTACATGAATTACAGCCACAATAAATCTGAGATATTTACACAACTTGGACTGAGAGGAAGACAAAACAAGGTTTGTAATAGGCAGTGGGTAACACATAAGCCGTATACGGTAATCGCAGCTAGCATCTGTCCTGGGGTTTAAGCCCTGCAAATATCCCAGCATCATTGTAATTTCGCTTTCCCAAATAATGCTCTTCACGAAATTTGTGTTGGATGGGCTATCGAGTAATTTAAAAAAGGGTAAAAAAACTCTAAACCGCAAAGGAAGTGGTCAAAGGCTCAGAGGAAATGAGTTCGGCTTATCTCATTACCAATATAGCAACACCAACCTTGCTGTCAAATAGGGATTTCTAATGAATAGGAATAGAATGGTTTTAAAGGTAGAAAGATCGGCTGTTAACTTATGGTAAGTGACGACAGTGAACGATTAATGGGAACACTGAACAGTGAACATAAGTCTGGAAGACGTTTGAAATGACAGGAATGGTGGTGTTTTCCTTGAGTACATACTTGGTTTATATCTGTGTTGCTTCAAAAGCGAAACTTGTATGTAAACATTGGACGTTACGAAGAATAAAAGATTATAAATCGAATCTGTCTACAATGAACGAAAAAGGCAAAACATATTTTAAAATAAACATCAAGTTTGTGGCGAAGTGCATTAGTTCGCCGCAAGTGAGTGACAGCTTTCTTGGGATTCACACTTTGAGCTTTGCCTTAGTCATCACACCATTCCCTCATCATAATAGGTATCATTCCCATTTATACGAAACTGTCGAATGACTCAGTAAACTCGTCCACGAAGGAAAAAATGTGAACTAGGTATTTCGCATCTCCCCACTCAATGAATAATGGCATTGATCAAATTCATGTTTTCAGCCTTAGAGTGTTTCCAGTATTACAGAATTTCAAAGCGATGTTTTTCTGGTTAGCATCGTTAAGGCTGCTTTCGCCGCTTCATTTAAGAAACAATGCGTTTCTAAGGATTGTACAAGAGATTTTGCGCAGTTTCGCTTACAGTCTAGGTTAAATAAAATCATATGAAACGCTGCTTGTCAAAGTAAAATCCAGCTTTTTTATCGGCGAAGAGGAAAAATTTCAGTTATGCGAACTTATGTAAGCCGAGATGCAAGGGATTGCGAAGGAATCGCTGTCGAACGAAATACCAGCTGACTTCAAGAATACGAATAAAGCAGCTATTTTCACGTATTGCACATTTCGTAAGACATCAAATTATCAATCTTCTTTCCAACTTTTCAAGCAATCTGAAGCAGTTGAGATATTCGCGTCAAGTGTTTCTACAAATCCTTGAAAAGTTCTGCGCTTGGCAAACCAACCGTGTAAAAGATTTAAGTTCGTTTATAGTTCGTTTATAGTTATTAGTTCTGCGTTTATTTGCTTCTCTCACGGCCTTCAATTGATCAACATTAAAAGCAGAAGGACGTCCGTAATTTTCCATAACGTAAATATGGGACTCTCCATGACGAAGTTTGCAAGCCAATGTTGAGATCTAAGTTCGTTCACACTTCCCTGGCACCATACCACATTATTTCGAGCGGTCTGGGAAGTTTACGAGGTAGATATGCAGAAAATTTAAAATTTCTAAAAAATGGGCGGATAGGATGGTGGTAGTGGCACCCATTCATTACGAGGAAGGCCCAAACTACCAAGGACTGGTGCGACGCTACTCCAGACCAGCCAAGCCTTTCATCTCTTCGGGATCGGTAAGTTAGTACTAGAGTAATTCTGGAACAAACTGAGCTTCCAATCCACGCGGAAACGCCCGACACGGCCATCTATGGATTCCACGGCATCTTCCCGACCAACATTAAACAAGATTTGAAACGAATACGAAAAAATTTTTAAGCAGAAGGTAAAACTACATTCAAAAAGAAGTTCGAAGTCCTTCGTGAATGGTGTATGCGAAAAAGCGAATCGAATAAAGAAGTTCTGGGATCTGCACAGTGTGATACATTAGTTGTCGGATTTTGTAATGATGAAAAAAATTAAAATAGATGTCGAAAGCGTATTTTATATTATAATTCAGTCACAAGAAGCGAAAGTGCATAAATGGGCTTAACTACGATATGTATAAGCACAGCAATCGAGGAAGAAAACTGTTTCTGAAACATGTACATGGAAAGTGAAATTACATATCGGGCATTAATTTCTTGGCGGCGTAACAGACTGCTAAAAAAAATCCGCGCGGGACTCAAAAGGCTCTATTTCACTTGAGGATCGACAAATTAGTGCCAGACTTGTCTGAAGGACACATGGAGCGAATGTGCACTCAAACGGTGATACGAGTGGAACAGGATGCATGGCGTTTCCTCAACGGGCTGATCAATGACAAACTCTTAATCGTTCGTATCCCAGCAGTTTTAAATGCAGCAATTAAAATAGTCACCGCGTCAAGGCCGAATTAATTTTAGAAATTGATCTTTTCCGTCATTTCTACTCTGCTGTAATGAAATTTTTGGAAACCTATCTATTCCTAGTGTCTTATGTAAATTTCGATGGAAGAATAACTTTTTCGTGGATTTGAATACAGCCTTACTGTGGCTTCATCTTCGCACCAAAAGCCTGTCGAGGTCACTTTAAAAGTACTGAAGGAAATCTGCGAAGTAATGCAGGACGAAATCGACCAATAACGAACAGCTACGAGTCATTGGTGACTGTGATCGTTACCGTCTCCAAATATGTATAATAAATTCGCTATCATACTCTTTTCTACACTATCGTAAGACGAAAATCGATAAAAAACAACTGTCGATGAAGCATTCACGAGACGCAATATACCGAAGATTTCCCTGGAGGAAAGAAAATCGATCTTTCAAATTCATGTTCCTAAAGGATCCATTTAATCAATCGTGCCTGGCGGTACAAAAATGCAACAAGAACTAAAGCGTTCTCAGTGCATAACGATTGTACTAGACACTGATATTTCAAGAAGCGTTTGAGAAAGGAGAAGCAAATGGGCTTAGCAAAATGTCTTACACACCGATCATGTTAAAACTACCATTATTGTTAATTCGTCGTTTTACTTGATGGGAAAATTCGAAGTTTTTATTACAGCATTCATTTATACACAGCAGGTGACGTCCCAGTGACTTCTCCTTCTCCAGAGCCAGCCTGGAAAGGTCAAATTGAAATGCAACCTACCCGGCCCACGACTTTCATAACCTCAGCAGACAAAATTTAACAAGAAAATTTATTCGCGTAGCAGACGTGAAAAGGTGTACGCTGGTGGATCGCACCCGAACTCGGCCACGATCCAACCACAAATTTTTGCTGTTTGGTGTTTACAGTGAGAGTTTCCACATATCCTTTGCGTTTAAGTTGACACCTTTTAATATGGCTTAAAAAGTGTCGATGACAGTTCTGATACATAACACCAAAAACAACAAACGAACATTTAGCACACTTTAGGGACGTGTACGGCATAGTGGTTAGAGGTGCCCTGCAATGATCGTGGTGTCGATCTTACGCCACAGGCTTACCAAACATCCTATCCTTTCGAGGGCTGCTAAGTGGTACCAAAATTGTCTGTGAAGATAGCAGCACCGCATATGACCACATTGGTCATATATGCATTTAATCACCTCTTTGTTGCAGTAGAATGCATGTCTTAATTATCAGAGATTGATTGACGCTGACGCCTTCATAAACTTTAGTACATTTTAGAAACGTTTATAGTACTACTGACGAACTTGCCACTTCAGGAAATGTTCCACGCGCAACGACATCCTTGAAATTATCAATCTATGTGTAGGAAGCTTTGAAACATTTGGCTGCGATGTCCATTAAGAATCTATGACCAATATCCAATTTACTAGGGCATTAATTTTTTAAATATCTTACGTACTTGGCTGCTACATGTTTGGACTGCCTTCACGGGCAATGCGCGCTCAAAAGCACTTTGCTCGTTTTCGACAGCTTAGATTTGTGTGAAGAACAAAAGATAAGAGATTTGCATTCCCTTATGATAAGGGTGGAGATATTGTAGTAAATATCCGTCCGTTAGATGTTAAGATGACGGAAAAACATCTTAAAGACTCCTCCCTTTGTCGTCCTTCGATTGAATGGAATTCAAAAGTCAACACTAATAACTGAGCGGCGAATAAAGGCAGCATGGAAAAGCGAATGTTTGGAACCATCATTTGTTTCGCAACATAAAATTTAATTACCAATCTTAACCGTTTTTGCTTACTGCCTACTCTTTTTAATGGCAGGGTATATTGCGAAATATAACTTTAATGAAGCTGAGATATTTGCAAAACTCTGGACCGCAGGTGTCTACGGTGGGGAACGAACGCGCTATTGTCCTTTCCGGGGAGTAACGCGCTCACCACCACACCATGCGGGTCCTTATTTTATCCCTATATATCAGAACTCATGAGTTCATACCAATTGGTGATCTTGCGTCTACCAATCCCTCAACTGAGATTAGACCGATCATTACCTGTGTGTTATAAACCTCGTTCCTATCTAGTTGCTGAAACATTTCTCAGCCGATCTCATGAACACCTAAATGTTTCTGGATCGTCCGAGCAACGCGCGCCCTAATAGCCACATGTTGTCGAGGCCTTTGACGTTACCGTCCCTATGTAAACGAGTCGAATAGCACCGCAATACATGCTATCCGCGAAGCTCTTGTGCAACACGAACGAGTTAGGAAAATGTACAAATTTTCGACTAACTATCTCACAACCCTTTTAAAGAACTCCCTAAGGTGTTAAATCTTTAGGTCGTCCGAAAAATATTAGACACAAACGAAAGAGCTGAAAATGAGACCGCGACTGAAAACGAGCCTTGCTACTGCGTTTATGTCTAACTTAGAAGACTCGTACTTGGTCTATGGTCAACTCTCTATTGCTAAAAAAATAAAAAAGATAAAGCTTTAGGCGCTGATGAATCCCTGAGGGGTGCGCCATACATTGGACTTCATTAAGCATCGGTGGAGGTGATCGAATGCGCATCTTGTCTTTACAATGACTCGCGGTGGCTTACCAATATATCGAGCCACTGATGTTATCCTCTCGGACAAGTCGTGTATGCCAAGCCCAGAAGCATGAAAGGGCTGTTGGGCCATGCGCGCGGAGATCGATTCCACGTGTGTGCTGCAGGGCGTCTCTGACCACTGCTCCACACGGTCGCCACACCGCCTCTGGTCGAGGGAAATGTCCAAATATTAGGAAATACTCAGAAACGAAGGCCACACCCATGTGAAGCCACTATTGGAAAGTAACACAAACTCTTTGTAGTAATTAATTAGCTGCTTTGAATAACGACGGAGCCTTAAACAACGTAAGTTAGACACTCTTGATGGAAATCTTTGAAAAGTAATTGCAGCAAATATCTATTGCCACTTCGTCGTATGCTAAATGAGAAAAATTTCACATTAAAAAGGTTTGCGCTGGAAGATGTGGACAATGCTGCAAACTTTTGCTACGTTTCTTCCTCACCTCAGAGTCAATTATAATCAAAGTATTTTAGGATGATAACTATTTCACTACTGGCAGGCGCTATCGTATTCAAGCACTGTGACGGACCTGATAGATGTCAGCAGTGAGATAAAAGGCTTTGGTGGCCGTTATTTTCTTCCGAAGCTCAGGAACGACAAGACGTCAGCAGAGCTTAAGGCAATGTGTGAACGAAACCTTACACTCTCTAAATACAAAAGCTTTTAGCTGGAAAGTCGCCTCAGATTCCCGCTACCACAACAAAATTCTTCCGGCATAAACGAGACATTGATGAAAGAGCTAAAGAAATTTAGAAAAAAACAAAATGAAACTGGCCAGAAGCTAATGATGTCGCTTCTATATTCCTTTTCACGTTTAGGCTCTTTTAATTCCAAAAATAATTTTCTAAATATAACAAGTGATCGGAAAGAAATCGATGAGTAACGATAGAAATTTCAACAACTCGAATTTCAACACCAGTTCTCAACAGGGACTACAATTAAATCTGCTTCAGAGTGATGTTCTCTTAACTGAGTAACTTTTCATCCCAAGATAGCTTAAGTTTGATTCTTTTAAAGGCTAATCGTGATCTGTATTAAGGAGAACAAGAGAACGAGCCGAGTAAGCCTCGGAGGATGTGGTGGTAAGGAAGCTTCGTACCAAGAGGCACGTGTTAAGGGATATTGCCGGCCTTAACTCAACGTGGAATAACGGCGTCTTCTACACGTTTAACACATCAGGTTCGGCTTAAGTGAAGTGAGTTGCTTGGTTACTTGAACAAAACGGTAAATTTACTCTTTTTCGAATCAAAACGACCAATTTCAGCTAGATTTTAATTCGAAATTTTTTTGAAGAAAAATATCATTTGTTCATGAGTTATTGCTATTAAAAAAGGATAAAGCATAAAGCTCTCGCCGTTGATCAATCCCTGAGGGCTGCGCCATGCATTCGACTTCATTAAGTTTCATTGGAGGTGACTGAATGCATATCTAGCCATTACAATGACTTGCCGTGGCCTACTGATGTATCAAGCTAGTGCCGCTATCCTCCCAAATAAGTGTAGTACAAATTTGCTGACCCCGGAGAGATGGAAGACTTGCTGAGCCACGGACGCTGTACTGGATCCCATGTTGTGTCGAAGGGCGCATCCGACCACTGTGTCACACATGCCCTGTTATCCCTGTTAGCAATTTAAAATCACGGTAGAAAAATGGAAAAATTAAAAGAAATGGTAGTAAGAACGTTAAGAATTTGATAGAAAATAAGACAAAATAGAAGAGTTTGAAATATGAGCTTCATAACAACAAAAGGCAAAAGTGTCCATGGCATACATTTAGGTGAATTTGTCCTTCTTTACAGTCATCTCAAAGAACACTGTGCAGAAAACTTAACCGTTTTTTTTTACTGCCTACTCTTCTTGATGGCAGGGTATATTGCGAAATATAACTTTAATGAAGCTGAGGTATTTGCAAAACTCTGGACCGCAGGTGTCTATGGTGGGGAACGAACGCGCTATTGTTCTTTCCGGGGAATATTTGTGCTCCCCAGATCAATCCCGCTATTGGGTGATTGCTGATGGCAAAAGATCGATAGAACTAGCTGAGAGACAGGCGAAACGAAGGACCTGCATGGTGTGGTGGTGAGCGCGTTACTCCCCGGAAAGGGCAATAGCGCGTTCGTTTCCCACCATAGAAAACTGTGCAGAAAGTTTATAAATTCTTATTAAATCAATCAGTTAGAGTGTAGACAAGTGATCACCTATCATCAGTACTAGTAGGCGTCAGTAGTCACCTTATCCTTAGTCATAATCAGTTAGAGTCTATTCATGCACTCCAAACCCTTAAATATCGGACCACATCGCTCGGAAGCTGTTTAAAATGGGTGAAAAGGTTTGGAGTTAGAACAATTGCATTGACTTTGTGTGAGACGAAAACAGTTCTCTTTGGTCTCGTCAAACAGAAGAGCCGACTTTTTACACTAACAATTTCCACCTACAGACAAGGTAGTTGTGATCAAACAAGACGGACACGTCACAAGCGTCGGTCGAATGGGTGGTGATCAGTTTCTTGCCCTTTATGAAAAGGCGATGGTACGCCACATTGGAATTGACTACTCAAAGAGAACAACATGTTTTGCTGAAGTGTTTCCACCAATGAGTGAGGCTAATGCTTTACGTAGGGGCAGCGGTCCATGAGATTGGTCACATCCTTGGATTTTTTCACACAATGTCCAGATATGATCGCGACAATTACTTTAAAATCGTTATGGCAAATTTAGACATGAGTGGTTGTGAAAACACTAGAGATTGACGTCTTGGAGGAACTTAATCAATGTTGCAGCCAAATCATATCAGTCAGTTAGTTGGGCAAGGCTAGCAGCAGCATTAGTGATGTCTTTGGACTCACGTACGATTATGGCAGTGACATGCATTACGGCGAGCTAAGATTTGTACACCGTGTTTAAAAACACAATTTTTGATGCTTCAGAAGACCAGTTTTCTGTAATCGTCGGCATAAGTAATCGGTCTATCTATCCTCTGTCATCATCACCTGTAGGTCTGTTGATCGTCGAGTGACTCGAACGGGTGCCAGTAAATCCCTTATTTCTCCCTATCGCATGCAAGTATAGCCCAGTGGGCTCTGCTCGTTCTATTGACTCGTTGAACATCATATATTTTTTCTAGGCACAGTCCCTCGTCTACAAACTTTCACTCGATTTATCATAAGTAGGACTGATAGAACACTGGACGAAGAGTAGCTATGTGAGTAAGCAGGGTTTCGAAAAGCGTTTAATAAGATGTACCACATCCACACAATGACAAGACTTCTTGAAGTAACGTTAGAGTACAAAGGACCCGCTCTGTCTCACTTTCATCGATTTAAAGAAGGCCTTTGACTCAAGTGAGATAGAAGCAATCATGGAAGCCCTTGGAAGTCAGGGAATCCCTACTCAGTATATAATGATTGATCGTTAGCTGTGCAAAAATTTCACAACGAAGATATCACCATTTTACAGCGAATATCAACATCGACGTTAAAAGAGCGGTTAGGCAATCTCGCCAAAATTATTTACAGCCACCCTCCAGAACGTCATGCGAACATTGGAATGGAACAGTATGGGAGTGAAAATCGATGGTCAGCAATTACACCACCTTCGCTTTGCTGATGACATCGCTCTTATAACAACAAATGTTAGCCAAGCAGAACGAATGCGTGTTGACTTCGATGAAGCCTATGTAAAGAATGTTTTTCAACTATATCTCATAAAAACGATGTTTATGAGGAATGGGTTGGTTTCTTACGCTCCATTTACTCTCAAGGCAACCATTTTCTCTGAATGTTCCAGCTACGCCTATCTAGGCCGGGAAATCAACATGATGAACGATTTAACTCCAGAGTTGAGTAGAAAGACACGAGCGGCTTGGGGTGCTTTCAAGAGCATCGAGGATGTAGTGAAGAGAACAAAGAACACCAGACTCCGTGCCCACCTTGTCCACTAAGCGGTTCTTTCTGCCCTAACGTATGCGTCAGAAACCTGGTCGCTGCTTAAGCAAGATGAAAGAGGATGTACTTGAGAGAGCAAAGATAATCCGAATCCGTGCCCAACTTTTCGACTCAAGGCTTGCCTCAACTTATGCTTAAAAAGCTGGTCGCTGCGTAAACAAGATGAAAAATTACTCAGCGTTATTGAAAGCGCAGTCAAAAGAACGATTTCAGGATTATCTCGTTTCACACAAGTGATTGAAGGGTTTCGAAGTTCCGATCATCTTCAACGACCAAAAACCAAAGATGCCGTTTTACACGCCCAACAGTCGAAGGGACTGGGCGCCTAATGCGTGTGAACGGCAACCGATGGGCGAGAGCCGTTAGTGACTCGATTGCTCGAGATGTTAAAAGCATTGCATGAGCGCCGACCAGATGGTCAGAGTTCCTCACAAAAAGCCTAGAAAAAAGATATGCTGCGTGTGCAGATGTTTGATGCACGCTGGTAAGGAACTCATTATTACCCTTCGACATCATTACTATACTGATGCGTAAGATAACCACACACCTGTGTGAAACCTAGGCATCCTGTTCATGGAATGCCTTTTTTTTAACATCGGCAAGCCGTGGAAATAAGCTGAGGGGCGCTGCCTGAGCGTTTTTACCCTGGCAATGTGCAGCCATCTTGTGCATTCTTACAATATGTTTCCTTATTTTAAATAAAGAGAATAGAAGTGCAGTACAAGGTAAACTTATCAAAGGAAAAGTATGAATGTCCAGAGCAATGAATCTTTTCGTAAAGACTTGTACTTTTTTAAAACAGCTTTTTTTCAGTAGATTGTTTTATGCTATCATTTCTTGCAATGATAAAAGTGAGAGATTAAAAACTTATCAAAGGAAAAGTATGAATGTCCAGAGTAATGAATCTTTTCGTAAAGACTTGTACTTTTTTAAAACAGCTTTTTTTCAGTAGATTGTTTTATGCTATGTAATTAGAGGTTAACATATTCTCAAGCATGTGACTTCCTTCCAGTAGTATCACCTGTATCACCTGCAGTCCCGTTGATGGTCGAGTGGCTTGAGTGGGCGCCTGTAAACCTTCCATTTTTCCCTGTCACGTGCAAGAGTAACCCAGTGGGCTGTGCTTGCTCTATGGGCTCGTTGAGCATTGTATTTTTCTTCTACGTTCTTTGTGAAGAACTCTGAATATCGGTTCGGTGGTCTTCCTGCAGTGCGTTTAACAACTCCAGGAATTCAGTCACTAACGGCTGTTGTCCATCGGTTGTCGTTCATACGCATTGCGTGTCGGGCACACCTTACTGTTTGGCGTACAGAACGGCATCTTTGAAATTTAATCGTTGACGCTGGTTAGAGCTTCGGATTCCTTACTTGTATGAAACGGGGTACACCTAGAATCCTCCTTTCGATGAACGTTCAATAAAGATGAGTAATCCCGCTTACACAGTAACCAGGTTTCTGACGCATACGTTAAGGCAGGGGGTTTCGTTGGGTCGAAAACGTGAGCACGGAGTTGGGTGTTCTTTGTTTTCTTCACTACTTTCTCCATGCTTTTGAAAGCTCTCCAAACTACTACTCGTTTCCTTCTGCTTAACTCTGGAGCTATATCGTTCATCATGCTAATTCCCTCCCCCCCCCACCCCCCAGATGAACTCAGCTGGAGCACTCGGCGGTATTCGTTTCGTTGAGTGTGAATGGGGCACACATAACCAATCCGTTCTTTATGAATGTTGGCAAGCATAAGGAAAGCGACCCAATGATCACCCGAACATTGCTTGGCGCCTCTAACCACTGACCTGTGCGAGCCTCATTCTAGTTATTACCGTTGAAGTAATGTTATTTCATGTAACAGGAGGGCAGATTGCAAAGTGGTAGCGATGTCGGTCATTGCGGCCATAATGCTATTTGGATGTCGCCTCAGGCTAACCAAGCCTCTCATCCTTCCGTGGTCGTGAAATTGGTACCGGACGTGTGCGGGAAAAATATTTCTCTCTGCAATCCATTTGGGAACGCTGCTGCCCAGTTATCAGACTCCAGAAAAAATTGACTCAACCAGCATTCTACAACATTCACGATGAAAAGAAAATCCTCAGGTAGCAACCGAAGCCACACGTAGAAGAGACGAAGAAGAACAGCTTCGTGGACGAAGTGTGCGAGGAAATGAATTGGATGTGAGAAGTGCTGGGATCTGCACAGTAGACATGAATACGGATCAAATAAATTGAAGTAAAAAAATTATAATAAACCTTGGTATTTAATCGAGAACGGGAACAACTGTAGGCCAATGACCCGGATAATTGGCTCTGGCGAATAAGGCTTCCGAAGGCTTTTAAATGTTAGTTGAATAAAGATTATGTATCAACCTCGTGTAAGCTTATCACAAAAAGAATATTGGCTAGCCATAGCGAGGTTGAAGAAAAATGGGTTTTCAAATAGATGCATTATTTTCTGATGAAGACAAAGACGTCGAAAGGTTAGCCAAAATAAACAAATCAACCTCGTGTAAGCTCAACAAATTAAAAACATTGATTATTCCACTGCCGAGGGTAAGCCACGGTCGTTTTGAAAATTGCTTTGCTATTCGCTTTGTGTTCGTTAACATAATACCGAATGCTACAGGGTGGATTATCGCTTGGAAAACAAATTATAATTACAACTGATAAACATATAAACGACAACCGCTCGGTATAGAAGGACATTGCCGGGTGTGCATGGTCATTCATGCGGTGTTCACTGAAAAAGATCCGGTCTCGCTACGACAACGAAGACAACATCGAGATAACGAGCAACTGTGGACTGTGGACCACAGAAACGGATCATCGGATCTGATGAAGACGAAGGCGTCGAAACGTTAGCCGAAATTGATCAACGTTGGGTAAACGCAGCAAATGAAAAGCATGTTGATTAAATTATGTTTTGAGCATGTTTATCATCTTTTTTTAGCTTGGTATTAAACAGCTACAACTCGAGCAGGACAGCGGCAAAACCACTCATTGGGGCACGCCTAGTTCAGTGATCGCAATCGTGCTGGTAAAATTCAAGAATTCTTTGCCAGAGATAATTCAACGATTCGATTTTGAAGAGTGGTTCCTCGCAAAACATACGATTTTAATAATTTATACTCTGTTACAGTAGTGAGCAAGGCTTCACCTTTAGAAGTTTCTCAATAAGTGGATTGAATATCTTTATAGTTAATTGTATAAACACACAAGAGAAGTGCTCCAGTTTTACATTTTCAGTGTTGTGTATGCGAAATAACACGATTAAATAGTCTGTTGTCAAATGTCACGCGGATTCCAACACTTTTTCAATTCTTTTGCAACTGCCAACTACAAGAGTGGTCGAAATCATGAGCGAATTCGCCTATGGCTTGAAAGGATTTAGGCATGAAACCAACACGTTAATTTTTGGAGGTCTTTGATGAGGTCTTCTTGATTCTTTCGGAATCCTGTCTAATGCCTTACTCGTTCACCAGTCGTCCTCTGACTAAATAACCTACCAATCAAAATACGTGTCACACTAATTAGTTGTAGTCAAACGTCTTATAAAAGCGAAGGCTAAATTTCAGGCAATTTTAGGCGCATTACTGCTCAGGATAGCACTGGTAACGGCAAAATCGTCGGACTTATTAGCTAAGTTGCTTGTGCTATACTCACACAAACTAAGACATAGATGTAAAGTGCAAAGATAACTAGAAACTTTGTCACTTCTTGTTTATCTGTTTTTGAGCAACAAATAGCCAATTACCAAAACTAGGTTTTATAAAGGAAATGGGAGGTGCAGTGGTAATTCGACTAAGCTTTAAGCTCATCAAGCCTTCCTTCATTCTGGAGTCAAGGAATTGCTTCCAGGCTCGTTTTGATATCAGTTGGGTTTCTGTAATTTATAAGAAATGGTTTTAGCTGTGATGAAAATCAAAAAAAGCCTTAGCACAACTATCTAAGAGAGAATTGATTCAGCCAGCATTCATCGACATTGGTTAAGATGGTAAGACATACCATACACACAAATGTGAAGTCACCCATGGATGGCTGAGGCGAGCAATTGAATCGAATTCAAGAAGTGGAATACACACATTAAGCGATGTCGGGCCATGTAAAAAACAACGACATAACATCTTCCAACTGTTTTTAAACAACCAAACCCATTTGGTTTACAGGAGTACCGTTGAAAAAGGTGGCGTCACTCATCCGTTCTGCTCAGCTGCTCTGGAGGCAGTGTGCTTCATTGAACAACTTTGATTGATTCTCATGCATCATGATGTATGCATTACAAACTAAGACATAGATGTAAAGTGCAAAGAAAACTAGAAACTTTGTCACTTCTTGTTTATCTGTTTTTAAGCAACAAATAGCCAATTACCAAAACTAGGTTTTATAAAGGAAATGGGAGGTGCAGTGGTAATTCGACTAAGCTTTAAGCTCATCAAGCCTTCCTTCATTCTGGAGTCAAGGAATTGCTTCCAGGCTCGTTTTGATATCAGTTGGGTTTCTGTAATTTATAAGAAATGGTTTTAGCTGTGATGAAAATCAAAAAAAGCCTTAGCACAACTATCTAAGAGAGAATTGATTCAGCCAGCATTCATCGACATTGGTTAAGATGGTAAGACATACCATACACACAAATGTGAAGTCACCCATGGATGGCTGAGGCGAGCAATTGAATCGAATTCAAGAAGTGGAATACACACATTAAGCGATGTCGGGCCATGTAAAAAACAACGACATAACATCTTCCAACTGTTTTTAAACAACCAAACCCATTTGGTTTACAGGAGTACCGTTGAAAAAGGTGGCGTCACTCATCCGTTCTGCTCAGCTGCTCTGGAGGCAGTGTGCTTCATTGAACAACTTTGATTGATTCTCATGCATCATGATGTATGCAGCGGATAAACGCATAGAGCGATGATTTCAGAACTGTTCTATTACATATCTTTGAGAAGCTGTATATTTATTAGGAACTACTTGCCAGATGAAACTAAATGATTGCTACTACATAGTAATGAAACCAACTCCTGAGACGAATTTAGTGGCATCGTTTAGAAAACGAATAGCCTCTAGGTTTAATTCACTTGCTTCACTGTTAGCGCTTGAGTCTAACCATTGATTTCTACTTTAAATTGAATCGTTTTAAATCAGTCATCGAAAAGCGTGTTTTTGATCGAGAGGGCCATCTACGCGTTGAGTTATCGCATTGAGAAGTATCGCAAAAAAAACTAAGGCTGATTTCGAGTTGGTTTCGTTTTCTGTTTTCCATCCAAGGAGCATGTATCGTATAGCGGTCGAACGCGCCCTGCAATACACATAGGAGCGGTCCCGCACTTCAACCCTTTGTTGTTACCAGACTTGTCTAGGAGGATAACATTATTAGCTTGATACATCGGTAGTCCACTGCAAATCATTATGTAGGCTACATAGGCACTCAATTACCTTTACCGATGCTTAATGATGTCGAATGAATGGAGTATCTTTCAGGGATTGATCAAAGCCGAGTGTCTTTTTTTAGCTTTAAGTATACAAAATACATCAATGCGAGATAAGGAGGTGAAAGATGATTATCGGTTCCCAGCGGAATCGAATTTGCCTGATATAAAAGTAGAGGGTCTTACTCTTCAATGTTTACCATTTATAGTTTCTTCAATTCATACAGATTCTACATGAATGGGTAAAGGAATGCAAGGACTCTGGCTCCAACTCTCCAAACTCTGCGCATTACCTGAAACGAGGGTTTGAGCAACAGTACAATTTGCTACGAGATTTTTTTTTGCGATGTGACTCATCGTGTCCCTATATTATCTCGTTCCCGGCTTCTCCTTTATTTCGCTGTTCGTTCCACAACATTGCGAAATAGGCAAAGGAATTCCGCAGCACAACCACTGCTTCGAAGATCGCAGTGTTAGAGTTAAAACCATTCGATTGTGGGAGAAATTGAAATACCAATATTAGGATTCTGACTCCAAAACTTTTCCTAACAGGGCATAACCCTACGAAATAAATCTCATGAACAGGTAAATCAGAATAGATAGGAATTCCATGAACATTTTAAGTACTAGCCTAGTTCTAAATCTATATGCCACAACCTTGAAACTGCAATTTCACAGTTCTGAAAAACTGGACTATTACAAAGACGGCTCCAAGCATATAAATATTGGAGAGCAAAACTGTGGACTCTGGCAGGACTCGGACCTGCAATCTTCGGGTCCCAAGTCTGACGCCTTATCCATTAGGCCACAAGCCCATCGATCTTGTACTAAATAAAGACAAATGTCATTCGATTCTGGCAGATTATCATGAATGCCCAACCTACGCAGACGTTGGTGCGACCTGGCACTGGGTCAATAATACCAATCCTCCCGTACTTCCTAGTCTGAGAAATTGGCACTAAACTTCTTTAGGAATAGATCGTATCGCACACTCTAATCCGTATGCAACGGTCTAGCACAGGTCCCCCAGGATTCCAAGAAAAATCAAGTCTAGCAGGGCTTAATGGCATTCGCAACGAAGACTCCAAACACCAGCCGAACCCACTCAGAAAATGTTTGAACGCATTCGTGGCTGGTGGATGCGAGGAAACGAATCGATCCATGTATGATGATAAGTGTGATGTCGGGTCATCTGAATAAAGAAATGGTTTTCAAATAATCACCCGTGTAACCTGTAGTCCCGTTGATCGTCGAGTGACTCGAGCGGGCGCCAGTAAATTTTCCATTTTTTCCTGTCACGTGCAAGAGTAGCCCAGTGGGTTGTGCTTGCTCCGTAGACCCGTTGAGCACTGCATTTTTCTTTTAGGTTTTCTGTGAAGAACTCTGATCATCGGGTTGGTGGTCTTCCTACATTGCGCTTGACATCCCAAGAATTCAGCCACTAACGGCTCTTGTTCATCGGTAATCGTTTATACGCATTACTTGTCCGGCCCAGCTTATCTTCGACTGTTTGGCACACAGCAGGGCATCTTTGGTTTTTGGTCGCGGAGGTTCGTAGGAGCATCGGATCCCTTCACTCAGTTGTGTGGAACGGGATTCTCTCAGCATCGTCATTTCGACTACGCGTTCGATAACGCTGAGGGATCCTCCATTCGGCTTACGCAGCGACCAGGTTTCGGACGCATAGACGTTAGGGCAGAGACTACCGTTGAGTCAAAAAGATGAACATGGAGTTTGGTGTTATTTGTCGACTACACTTCTAACTCTTGACCCTCGATACTCTTGAAATCTCTCCATGTCGCTCGTTTACTTCTGGTCAACTCTGGAGCTAAGTCGTTTATCATATTGATTTTCCGGCCTAGATAGACATAACTGGAGCATTCGGTCGGCAAGCATACGCACTTCGCACAGCATACGCACTATCACACTTTTTGAACAATAGCACGGTCTTAATGGCCTTTCTTGACCTCTCATTCTTACAGGTTATGTGCAAAGAGAGCCGCGCTTGTGTGGTTACAGGAACTGGCGAAAGGTTTCTCAAGTGCTCAGATTTTATTCTGTCCGGGCCTGGTGCTGTTCGATTTTTCACCGGCGAAATAGAATGTCGGATTTCGAAACGGTGAACCCGTAGTACGACACTTTTATCTTCATTTATTTCACATTACGAATGGTGGAGGTAGCTATGGAGGAGAACTGAATAGTTTTCGTGAATTCTTTCCTTCATTGCCTTTCTGGACGCTGTAGCTGTTCCGTCTAGGCGTCGGAGTACAGTTATCTTGGTCTTGTAATTGGCGAAGCCTCGGTGGGTCGGTGGGCTTTGCGAATGCTTTCTCCAGCCTTTGCAGCTTCGAACATTACTGCTGCTCTCCTCTCTTTAAGACCTTTTTTTATCGCCTGTCTGCATTGTTTCGTAAGTCCGAACGTTAGTTGACGGTTGCCTGCAGTTCGTGCGATTTCACGCTGGCGTATTACCACGAGAGTTTCTGGAGAAAGACGTCTCTTGGTGACTTTCGAACTCTCAGCTTTCATTGCGCTAACGTGAAGATGTTGAAATAACCGGTCGTATTCTTCGTCTCCACGGATCTCCCTCATATGAGGGATCTCGAGCCGGTTAGTTCAACGGGACTACAGGTAATACAGGTGATTCTTCGTCTATGTTATCGACAACGGCATCTTCCCAGTTGCCGATTTGTGATTTGAAAAATTCTCAGTTTTTGATGGTTTTGGGCCTTCGGTTTTTCATTTGAGCCGCTTTCTCTCCTTTTGGCGAAAAATAGATTTTTGCACGAAAGAGACCATGGTACGCTGGCATGTAGAATCTTGTTACAATAGCGGTGTCGGTAAGAGCTTTCGATTGGCTATGATGTGGTTTATTTCGTTATGGTATTCTCCATTGGGAGACTGCTACGTCCAGCGTTGAGGGTGAGGCTTCTGCAATTCGTTACCATGGATGGTCTTGGTCGCCATGATGAGCTCATATAGCTGCTCACCCTGTTCGTTCCATTCTAATGCATAGGTCCCAATGTTACGTTCCTCAGACGTTTTTCTTGGTCCAATCTTAGCGTTAAAATTCTTAATGATGACCTTTTAGAATATACGGTCTTTTTTGAAAGACTTCTCCGAGTCCATATAGAACGATTCGACTTCTTCCTTGTCATAGGCTGATGTCGGCGCGTATACGACGACCACTGTCAAAACCGGTGCTGGATTAGTGGCATCTAATCATATGAAGATATTCTGTAGACGACAACTATCTCCGTTCGTGACATTCAGCTGCTAAAAGCATTTCCATAATTAGTATGTTCACAGACGGAATGCAACTCTCGGTTTGGAAGCAATGTAGAATGTGAGTGGTTGTGATCGGTGGCGAAAATTGCCAATAATTCTAACTAAGAAAGTCGACTTTCTATAAAGCTTCGCTAAATAATTGATGTATCTATATGCATGCTCTTACAAACTGCTCTTCCTAGATTGACTCGAGGTTTGCATAAATGTTCTTATTGTTGTTGTTCTCGTTGTGCAATAACTAACGTTTCCGCGACTTCTCCTTCCTTATGGCCTAGAGGTAGCATATGCAACAATAGTCTCACAGTATCCCAACTGCAGCTCTCTGTAGCTCCACTAAAGCTCTGCTGTTATACATGGTAGGTCCAGGCTCTGGGGAAGGCGAAGTAGTCGAATCGTCTCCTATTGCACAACGAGAACAACAACAGTGAGAACCCCACGACTGACTTTCTGTTAACCTCGGCATTGATCAAGTAAATCTTTATATTCTTGTTGGGCAAACGCGAGGTGTTATTTTATTTTTTATTCAGAAGTAAGCTGACGTTTCGGCCGATTTGGCTTTTTCAGAGCTTGGAAAGGTCAAGTTGACAACAATCTACCTGGCCAAACACCTCCGTAACCAAACAGAGAAAACGCTAAACAGAGATTTCAATCACATTGAACACAGAGAGGCGAACAGGTTTGGCGAAACGGGTAGACGACTTTGTGCCTGCATAAAAGAGCACCTAATCCTTAAACTTAAACCAAACACCCCATTAAGCACGCATAGAACCCAGAGACATAGCGGGAGGACTTTGTAGCACGGGTTACGAGCCTCGTACAGAAATCGAGAACACAAGCGCGTAAAACCTTCGAAGCATTCTGGATTAATTCCAAAAATCCGAACATGAACCGCAGGAAAGAACGCCTCATTATTACTAGTGGTATTGGGCAGTACATAAATCTGTTATTTTGATGGGATGGGCACATTGCGATTAAATGTGAATTTTGTGTGGTTGGTCTCCAAGCGACATGCTCAGTGGAAGACTCATAGAAAGTGGAGACTGTGCAAAGAAGCTATTCTGTGTTCAGTGTGAATGAAATCTTTGTTTATCGTTTTCTATGTTTGGTTATGGAAGTGTTTAGTCTGGTAGATAGCTGTCAACTTGACTTTTCCAGGTTCTGAGAAAGGAGAAATTCGCCGAAACGTCAGCTTGTTCTTGAATAAAGAATGAAATAGCACCTCGCGTTTGCTCAACAAGAATATAAAGAACAATAAGAACATCTACTCCAACCTCGCCTCAGCTAATAAAGGGCACTTTATATGTACATATATATA
>MQTX01000335.1:165844-207686 GCA_009735665.1 Angiostrongylus cantonensis
CCATTGCTTTCCTGAGACGCAGGTGGATCCAGTGGGTAAACTCCCTGTTTCTGCTGTGCCAATTTGGCACGTACTTTCTGTATTTGCTAGGCGTATTCACGCATGGGGTGTGTGGGTGCGTTCTCGCTTTATGCGGATTGTATTCTACGAGTCAATTCGGCCAAAAGCCTGCAATCAAGTGACAGGGAAGTATATGGGAGGCGGTTAGGAGTCGCCTCCAACAAATAAGCTCCATGTCCACTCTGGGAGTGCCTGTCAGGCTACTCGTGAGTGTAATCAGCCCCCACGTTCAGAGCCCAGCAAACTATACGTGGGTATCAAAAATGCTAAACACAGTAATAAAAAACGACCCTCATTCCCCTGGAAATGAGGGCTCGATTATTTTGCTAATGACACTAATCAGACACTCAGACGTTCGTTTCTGTACAAGAGATTTCCTTTCTTTATACACCTTCTCTAACAGTTAATTAAACTAAGTTGGACATTTAATGAAAGAAACTGTGGAAACGGTATCGTGATTTACATCATACTACTCGAGGAGCACCTCGCCTAGTCATATCAAATTAGACTAGGAACGCACTGGCTGTTCAAGATGTTCATGACTGCTTCTTTCTTAACTGAAGCCATTTTTTTTATTTAACATGAGCGGTCTTCATATCTTCTGTGCGGATTCCAGCACTTCTTGCATTCGTTTCGCTTTTATCGCAATTTCTTAGTGTCCTTTAAACATTTGGCGTGTTGTCAGTTGTTCTTTAAAGTTTTCGCCTTTTTTATGGGTGTTGCAGATACTCCTTACAATTTTGGAGATATCCAGGCCAAGGCGTATCCACGTAGAATGGAGGATAGCGTTGGGGTGCGGGTCAAACTAGAAGACGGTCTCTTGGACTCAAGCGATACTTCAGTGAGTCTTGTTATCGCATAAGCATGCTCTGTCTTTCCGAACCCGTTTCAAAATCCTCTTTGCTTACATGGCCTTCATTCATCCAGCGTAGCGTCGACCTAATTTATGATGACTCAATGAGTGGGTTATTGGCAACAAGAGACAAACAGACTGGACTATAGATAGCGTGGAAGCGACTCTTTCTTAACAATGACTTAGGTTTCCTAATCTACCATTCAATAGAAACCTTGAATTCTGACTGCCGATATGTGAAGAGTCGAGCCAGTGTGTTGATGAGGGCTGGAGAAATCTTGCAGGTGGCTAATTCTAGTCCTGTCAGAAACAGATGCTTTTCGATTTCTGTGTTTCACTTGAGAGTAGGAGGACTTAGCTGTTGAAGAGATCCAAGTAGTAGTTGTGAAACATTTTCTCGATTTCTTCCCTGCAAGTTGTAACTTTTACTTCTAGGAAACAGAGTGCAAGTCTTAGTTTTGTAATTGGCGAAGCTTGAGTACGTTTTGTGAGCGCTTTTTCTAGCTTTTGTAGCTTCAACCAAAACGGATGCTCTTTTCCCTTTAAGATCTTCTTTTCTCGCCTGTCTGCATTGCGTTGCAATTTTAGGCATGAGCTGGCGATTTCCTGTATTACGTGCGATTCCACGTTGGTACATTAGCTCAAGAGTTACTGAAGGCAGGCTTTGCTTGGTTACATTCAAACTCTCAGCTCTTATTGCTCTAAAGTTAAGATGTTGAATAAGTCGACCGTGGCTCTCGCCAGTATTATCAAAAACAGCTTCCTACCAGCAGTCCACTGATATACTGAATAAATCCATTTACTGATGTGCTGGAGCTTCATTTATAGAAGTTCGCAGTTCTCTCTATTTCACGTAAAAAATAGAATCTTGCACGAAGGATTCGACTACCTGATGTCGTGTAGAATTTTAGGACAACAGCGACATCAGTTAGGCAAAACTTTTGATTTACTATGATATGGTTTATTTCGTTGTGGTACTCTCCAATGGAGCACGTGTGGCGTGGTTGTCAGACGTGATCTGCAATACACATGGGTTCAAACCACCGCTCCAGGGTCACGAATCCTTTCACCCTTCTGAGGTCGAAAAATTAGTACCAGTCATGTTTTGCAGGATATCAGCACTCAGTCGATAGATCGGTACGCCTCAGTGTATTAACCGCATAATGTTGATCCTTAGCTCAGCCCTAAACAAGGTTCGTCATTATCACTCTCCGCCCCAGAATACTGTCTGCCTCTCCGCCGCAGCATACAGTTTCCCTCTCCCCCATCTGCATACTGTCTCCCTCAGCCGCACCAGCAGCAGTTAGTGCGAGCGCGGCATCGCTTACGGCTAGCCATCGGTTACTTGTATGTAATCATTCATTATTACTGTTATTATTGTACTAATGACGCAGTAATATTCAAATGCCATTATCTCATTGTTAGCCCCACTGCACTACTAGCTATAGCACTACATAACTTTAACTCGTGCGATTCGCTTACTACTACTTCTCTGTCGTTACTATTATGTTATTAATGTTGCGTTTATGTAAATAAAAATGTAATTACCCAAGTTTGAAGTTGGTAGAGCAATAAACAACTAGAAGACCCGCGTGGCTAAAATTCTACACGATCTGAACCGCTCCACTTCGCTGCTAATTATTTGTTGCCGGCTGGTCCTCACTGGTTGTGCGGGCCCTAGCTCAATCTCCATTTTTCGGAGATTTGCTGGTTAAGCCATTGTGCTTGCCTGGAGTTTCAAGAACAGCCTGGCCAAACCTTTTCCTAGGTTATCACCTCGATAGCCAGTCGCGGTCCTTGTGGATCAGAGAGAGATTTGTCACCATGCGGCTTTGATACCACGACTGTGGTGGATCCTGGTATTGGTTTGCTCTTACCCAGGGTTCTTGATGGAAACGCCGGACTCCTCAGTTTGGGAGACCTTTCCAAGGAATGAATCTTTCGCTGTACATAGCAATCCGACACGCAGGAACACCTCCCAGCCACGATTAGGCGCTACACCGTTGGGAGGCGCATTTATTACTAGTCGCGTTGAATGGGTTGCAGTAGGATCGAGATAGAACAGTTCAGTTTCCTGTACTTTTCGAGCAGACCCACTCCTATCAAAAAAGCATTTATAAATAAGGCACCAGATCATGTGTGACAGTAAGGCATCCGTCGTTCCCGTTTATTTTTGAACTTTTGAAATTTGATTTTTTTGAAATGAAATTGTTGTTTTTTGCGCTGGTGTTTTTGATTTCTGTGTTAGGATCCACACAGTCACTTCAATTTCGTCACCACTGTGCCTTTATGCTCTATGCGTACATAGAGGAGTGTTCTGTCGAAATTTTACTTTCCCGTCTGGATGTTCTTTTATGCGGATACAATGTGGCCTCATTTCAGCAAAGTATTGTTTACGGCATGCTTTACATGAGATCAAGTATGTTGTACCTGAACTCAAGCAATTCACGACTTTCCCGTTAGAAGAAACCACAGAAATTTCTAAGCTGCACAAGCGATCACATAGGCGGTTGCGAACTGGCTGATGTGGTAGAGTATTGGATGGGAGCTGGATAACAACCACATAATTTTCAAGAGCACTTTTTATTCGGCATCTCTTAATGGCGCAACCTAGTTCGTTTCGTACAAAGAATAGCTTGAAAATGATTTTACTTAGACTTGAGACATTTTTTTACTTTATATGACCCGACTTCATGTCTGCCTTGCGGATCCCAGCACTTTTCACATTCGATTAGTTTTCTGGCATCCATTGTCCACGAGGATCTGCTACGTGTGGCTTCGGTTGCTGTTTAAAGAATTTCGTTTTATTTTGAACGTCGTAGAATGCTGGCCGTGCAATTCTCCCTGGAGTCCTGAGAGAGCTGGGCTGGACCCGTCCCACTTGCATTGCAAGGAGTGATCTTTTTCGAAAGGTTTTCCGAATTTCGAATTTTTACGAATTTCCCGACGCCAGAGGGATGAGATGCTCGGTTGGCTCGGTGTGGAATCGAACTGGCACCATGCTTGTGATGGCGGACATCACTACCACTGTGCTATCCACCTTCTCATTTAAAACATTATTTAGAGGAATAAAACTACCTTAGGCTCGACTTGAGTGGTTTCTGCTTCGTAGCCATTGGAACTAGCTAACTTTTGTGACAAGTTTATCCACTCCTTCCTTTCATTTTCTCTTGTAAGCACTTCTTTAGCGGTTTTGCACACGCTTTTGATGAGTGCTTTTTTATGTGCACAGGATGAGAGTAAGCTAGTGCACTAATATATTTTCACTATTTGGTTATCGATACCACATTGTTATGCAGCCACTCTCCCAAAGCTTTATTTGGATGCTTAACAATAGAAGGCAATTCTCAGCAGGTTTTTTCCGTTTGAATCAAGTAACAGTGTGACTGTCTATTGATAACTTTTACAATGCCGAGATACTTGCAAAAATTCCGGACCGGGTGCCTGCGGTGAAAAACGAGCGCGCTATTGTCCTTTCCGGGGAGCAACGCGTTCACCACACGAGTTCACCACCACACCATGCGTGCCCTTCGTTTCGCTTGTCTTTTACCTAGTTCTATCGATCACTGCCATAGAACTAGCAGGGCGAGGCAGGCGAAACGAAGGGCCCACATGGTGTGCTGGTGAACGCGTTAATCCCCGGAAAGGATAATAGCGGGTTCGCCTTCACTTTAGACAAAAGGGCAGTGGCAAGGCTTGGTGCTATTAGCTATCCTATGGCCAACCCTCTAATTTGTGCAAAACACCGATTTACCTCCTAATCTCCAATAGGTTGAACAACTAAGACACTGCTTTAAGAGAGGCATCAGTTGTTGAATCGACACGCGATACGTATTTGTTTCGCTTTCATTTCCTACGACGAGCGCCTCGATAATGGTCTGCATTGCGTAGTCATTCGAAAAGTTGGCACGAAGTGAAATATCATCGAGTGACTCCATTACATGTGTGTAGTTAGTTTCGCTGTCTGCACCATAGATCCAGGAATATTTCCGTACCAGATAGATGGGTTGGTATGATTTAAAGCACCTGGGCCAAGATAAGGTTCAGGAACCATGTTGTTTTACCTATTGTCCTGGCTACACAACTGATGACCGGCCTAACCATAAATGGTGACAGATCGGTGGGCGGAAGATCACCAGTAGAAGTAAACGTATGCGTCATAATAAGTAAATACGATATAAAAAAAGTTATATGGTTGTTTTTTAGTCGAGAAATACCTAAAAGCTCTAAAACCCCTGCCCTTCCCGTGTTGACACACTCTCGAATTAATTGTTGGTATTGATCTCTATATTTCCTCTCAAAGGGTGGTCGATAGAGAGAAACATCGTAAAAATGTTCTTCTGTTTTTCTAACATCCAATTGATCAATAGTAACTGTAAATCCTTACCTCTATCACTGAAAGAGAGTCAGATGGAGTTCGAATTTTAAAAGCTCTCTAACCTGGAGCATACCACTTTTTTGTTCGTATGTGAGGTTGGAGCTTAATTTTCTATGTCGACAGTGGTTAAGTAATCGAAGAAATTCGCCCGAAAAAAAAACGAAAACTGGGGTCAATTTCGCAGTTTGGTTGATTCGCAATTCTAACAGCGAACACTCACTCTCCGGAAGGGCTATGCCTACTAACACAGTAGCTCATGATGATTTTGATGCGCAGTGTATTTTATAGTTACTAGGTAAATGTTGAGCAATAGTGAGAGATCTCCGAAAATTTTTTCTTAACTTGTTCTTAACACATGAATTTTTTTTTTGGGTGGGTCTTACTCGTTATCCCATGAGGACAACACAGGGGTGTTCCAACACACAACACTGCGATGAGTAGTTTCCAGACAAAGTGGTGTTCGTCTAAAAGTCAAGTTTTCATTAGTACTTCAGGTGTTTTACCAAACTATGTAGACATCAACAATGCTGAGATACTTGCAAAACGTCGGACCGCAGGCGTCAAGGGGTGGGGAACGAACGTGCTATTATCCTTACCGGGGAGTCCGGAGTTTTGCAAATATCTCAGCATTATAAAAGTTATATGTCACTAAGACAGTCACTAAGTCACTAAAGCAAAAGGTCGCCTTATGTAGACAGCAGATTTACTTTCTGCGCAGCTACACTCAACACCGAGTCGTGCCGCAGCTCATAAAACGGAAACGGCTTCACGAGGTATACGATCGACCAGAGGACAGGCAAGAAGTACGAGGCATCGAAATGGACCTACTTGGAACCGCACTACGAAGCAAGCGGGACGAAATGTACGCCAGAATGAAGAAGTGTCTCGAAGGAGCATTTTTATGCTTTGTATTTGGAGGATCACCCTCGGACGAGAATAGTAGGTGGGTCAATATTGATATGCAATTATATTAGATCTAATGCCAAAATAGTTCTACAACGAAAGTTCAAAAATCTTTTGAGTCGAGACACATCTCGGCTTCAAGAAACCGTAAAGGAGTTTTTGCGGTCCTGATAGCAATCTTGGCAATGCACTAAGAAAATCCAGGGCCGCCATACTTGGGAATTTGACCATACCTGAAAGAGCGCGCTCACTATTAGAATTGGGCCCAAGTTTTGCACTATCACAACCCATTTCTAAGGCAACCATGCGTAGGATCGCATGCAAATTGTATAAGCATCAAGATAGACTCCGATGTCAGGCCAAGCAGGAAATATTGAATAAGAAGGAAGGCCAAGAAGTGGCGAGGCCGCCGCTTCCTTTTCTTAGAGCGCTAAGCAGCAGGACCCCAACGTGGAAGTTGGTATGAAATTTCGCATGTTTTCGGACGACGTTCTTAAAACTCCGAATCACTATTACCACTTTCGTGGTAGACATTTTGTCTCTAACCTCACAGCCACACAAAAATGTGGTCTGCGAAAAATTAGTGATTGAATAAATTCAATGCCTATTAGACTATCAGTTAGTGATAAAGGGAGAGAGTTTGTAGTTATTCCTGCCCAGCTAGATGTTGAGATAACAGAGGTACATCTTAGTGATGCTACTCTTCATCGCCCATCGACTGAAAAGGAGTACAAAAAGCAACACCGAAAGCGTAACAGCCAATGAATGAAGTGACAAAGACAGCAGGCTTAAAACCACATGTTATTTTGCATCTCGAAGTAGATCCACCAATACGACTCGTTTCATACTTACTTATTAAAACACATAAGTTAGTACCAGCCGATGATCTTGCATCAACCAACCCAACATCATTCAAGGTTAGGCCCATCATCAGCTGCATACGGATAGATGGGTCAACGGATAGAGTAACATCGTGTCTAAACTTAATTCTCACCCAGCTGCTTAACCACATTCCAGTTCACCTCACAAACGCCCAAATGCTCCTAAAACGTCCACGTAACGTGTCTCCTAATAACGCGTACGTGACGCAGTCTTTCGTTATTTCTGCGCTCCACACCAACGTGTCGATTGACTCCGCAATGCAAGCCATCTTCGAACTTCTTGTTGAACATGAAGGAAAAATAGAGATGCATGGCTTGTCAATCCAGCAGCTTATGGTTTTCTTAAAGGAGTGCCTAAATTGCTTGATCCTTAAATGGTCTGGGAAATATTACGCGCAAATGAGAGGGTTGGCAATGAGACAGCGAGCGGTGGGCACCAAGTTTTGCCATCGCGTTCATGTCTAGAGTGGAAGCCCCCGGTCTCGGTCTCCGGCCGCTGCTCTACTGCAGGTATATAAATGAGTTTTTTCATTTTCTTTACTCAACAGAAGATGGACAAATGCTCTGAGTTATTGGATGAGCTGAGTACATCAAGTTTACCAGAGAGAAATCGAAAGAGAACTGGCTTCCATTTCTTAACGCTCAAGTGAACCTAGCAAGCAGCGGTTGCATGGCAAAACGCGCAAACTTCTCGAGGCTTTTTAGATAAATGCCAAAAGCCCTAAAATGTACAGCAGGGAGCAATGCCTGGAGAGCAACGTGATCTTGCCCCGTACTTTCGCATCGATCGTTGATGAGGGGAGGTGCAGTAGTCAACCAAATGCAAAGCTGATCAGCGGCGCTTCCTCAGTGGGCACGTAGAAAAAACGGTGGGTTTTTCGAGAAGCTGTTTGCCGTTAGCAACTTAGATTCTCATCTTTCTGTATGCGTTATTGAAGCGTTTGACCTACTAATTTGCGTATTAGTGTACTCTTCCTTCCAGGCTCTGAAGAAGGCGATTCTGCCGAAACGTCAGCTACGATTGCGCTGCATGTGTGTTATTGTAAGGAAGTAAACGAACGCTGTTTAACAACCACTCGATTACTGAGAAAGAAAACAACGCATTTATAGAAGCTATATTTCTCAACATACCCTGCCGTTAAAAAGAATAGGCAGTAAATAAAAAGGTTAAGTATGTAGACATCGTTACCTAAAATACGTCCAGGCTCTCAGGAAGGCGAAGTTGCAACGTCAGCTATAGAGCAGCAGCAGCAGCAGCAACAACAACAACAACATCGACAACAGCAACAAATGGTACCAACTTCGCTTCAGCACAAAAGTGCAATTTATGAGTATATTTTCACACATATCGATTATTTATGTAGAAGTTTGTGGAAGGCCAGTCTGAGTTCATTCTAGCGCTTCGCTTTGTAAATCTCTAATAAAAATTTGGAAAAAAAACTTCTCACTTTTAAGTGCTTTGTTCTTTCGCTAGTAGAAGTTCAGGGTTCTTCAAAGGATTTAATTCTACGATTTCAACCAACTATAGATCTTTAAGAGCTCATATCTATCGATGATGAAACCGGTTCACTCAGAAATAGCCATCTCGGCGCCGTAATTTCACCCTTCATGGCGACAAAATTTCCGCCATCCATTCTCCCTTCATTTTCACCTCCACTTTTCTGCCCAATTTTAAGCTCAGTTGTGCTGAAAATGAAATTATAGGAAATTTTCGCTGCTGACTTCCTCTTCTTTGTTAACGATGTTGCACCCACCACCACTTGGTTTTTTTGGTGTGGAAATTTGATGCAAACTGGAGTTGTCACTCTAGAGATGTATTATACGGCAACAAGTATTCACTGAATAATTCTTTATATTCTTGTTGAGAAAACGCTAGGTGTTATTTTATTCTTCATTCAAAAACAAACTGACGTTTCGGTAGATTTCGCTCAACAAGAATATGAAGAACATGAAGAATTACTGGACCAGTGCCGAGGTTGATAGAAAGTCGGTCGTAGAATTTGCTGAACAACACCATTACATATAATATCGAGTTCTTAGTACAATAACTTTCGATTTCTTTCCAGCGAGCGATGTGTTTCTGGGTTTTTAGGTCAAACAAGATCTCTGGCACTGGCCATTCTCAGTTTTTCCATTAACGGTGCAAATATGTTATCCTTCTTCCATAGTGCTCTTACCGCATACAAACCTTCCGTTGTTATAAATGCCTTAAGACCTCAACACGTTATGAGTCTAATGTGCATCCTCTTGCTTGTTTGGCCAATTGTCACAACACAATGCGGTATTTCATGAAATAAGGTGCTTATATTAATACGGGTTTTAATGAGATAACAGATTTTCAAGGTATTTGTTTTAGGCATTATAAGTTACATTTTTTCACTAGTAATATCTTAGAACATCCATTGAGGAATGCGAATCGTTTGTATTGGAGCGGCACCTACAGGCCTAGGAGCAGCTTACCGCCTCAATGAACTAATTCAAGAGAGGCACGAAGCCGTTGAGGATGTCGAAATGATTATTTTTGAAAAGGTAGGGTTAAGAAACGGAGTTTTCTTTCCATCATTAAGTAAGATGAGAAGTTACAGTGTCTGAAAGTTCTAGAAATAATACCACAAAAGGAGGTCCAAACGCTGAAGATATTTATTTTCTCTTTACAGTAGAACCTATCTTTATTTTTTCTATTATTACTATTACAAATTTTTATTTAAAACGTATATTTGCCATTTATAGATAAGATTTTAAAATGATTCACTTCATTGTAATTTTGAAGTTTTTCGCATCTCTTTCACTAGTCTAGCGGAAAGCACTTCATATCCATTGCTATAACAGAAATCTACCTTTCTTGAAGGAACCCCACGCTGGTGGTCTTTCATGTACTGTAGAAGATGACAAAGGATTCCTATGGGATATGGGCGGTCATATTACCTTCAATCATAATTTTCCATATTACGAAAAAGCCGTCAGGTCGGCTGTCGATGAATGGAACAGTTTGCAGAGAAATTGTATGGTGAGAAATTTTTACTCACTACAGGAATTCCTGACCCGATTTCAGAAAAAAATCCTTATACCTTTGGTCTAGCCATCTAAAATACAACAGTAAAAATGATGTGTTAATGAAGTGGTTCACGGATTACTGATTTTTCTGACAAGAGAGCATGGTAAATTATGCTCATTTTAGAAACGATTGTGCTCATAAGAGTTTCCCGTTGTATTGGTTAAGACTGTATGAATAAGGAATAGGTCCAATAAATATTTTGCTGACCAGCTGCTCGATTAATTTGTTTTCCAGACGATGTTAGTGCAGAAATCTTTATTTAAGTAGAAAAAGACAAAATGGATAGAGCAGCTAACAGACAAGAACTAACCAACATCGTGAGTATTGTTGCTCATTCTAATCTTCTTGTAAGCCATTCAAAAATGCTACCCCATTAACTCTGTTACTTATATAAGTCTAAATGCGAAAATTCCAGGTAGATCTGAACTACTTGTACGGTGCGGACGGTATCCAGTTAGTACCATATCCGGCACAATTCGCAGTGCCTCTATTTCCCGATGAAGTAAAAGAGAACTGTCTTCAAGAGTTGAAGCACCGCTATGAACAGGTGTGGGTGTCACATTAGGATAAACTGTTTATGAAATTATTTCTAACATTAGCAGGTGCAGGACCATACGCCGGAAACTTTTGAGGATTGGGTGATGAAGCACTTCGGACCCACTATATTAGAAGTGTTCTTCAAACCATACACGGAAAAGGTGCCTTTTTCAATAAGTTTTACTATTAGCTCTAGGTAATTCTACGCTTACCTTAATATGGATATAACACTTGGAAGTTCGTACTATCTTAGGGTGTTTTAGCTCACTTAGACTTAGCAAACTTAAACAGGGCAAGGAAGAAACTGGGAAGTCCGAATTCAACATTTTAACTGTTGTTAGATTAACATAATTCCTCTCAACAAAACTGGATACAGGAAAAGAAACTGTCTGAACGACGATTTCATTAAATTGCTTACTCGATAAATTCAACAGTATCATTCATATCGCTACACTTTTTTACTTTCCATTAATACTTCTGCTATTGCACCATAGTTTCCTAGTTCCGTAGCTAGGCCATATTGGTTTTTAATTCCGTTGCTCTTCGAAAGAGAGCACACAGCAAGCTTACTCTCTGTGAGTTTGCTCATGGGTGGTTCGTCGGTTTCTTTTGAAGTAGATCCTCTTCAATAACCGTCAAGGCTTACGTGTGCACCTTTTAAATCCGAAATCACTGTGGTACATTCCTCATTCATTCGGAGCCAGTCGTTTTGCAAATCGACGAGCTCTGTAGAATGTTGGAGGTTGCAATAGCTACTCAAGAAATCCGTCACCATTTCAGTGTTGAGCTATTTTATGAGAAGAAACCAGTACTAGAAAACTTTGACTGGTAGGAAATATATCAAAATAGACCCTAAAGAGTAAGAAGTCTTCTGAAATACCAGCAGGAAAATTGCTAGCTTTTTGATCGATAAGAAATGCTTGTTGAATTTACCATAATTCTTTGAGTCTAGAAGACCCTGTCGATTCTCAACAAATCTATTTCGCGTCAAAAAGTGAACAGTTGTGTTTCATAGACATTGAGGAAAACACTGGTATAAATGTCAGGCAGAGCTCTGTTTAGGTGTGGACCGTTGAGCCGAGCAAAATGTCACCTGACTGGGTGGGTACTCGCGTCGCTAAACTACCGCAAGCAAAACTGGAGGAACTATGTGCTAAGAATAAGGAGGAATTAGCTGTTCGTTGTTAAGTGTTTTATTTATCCACTGTATTTTTAATAAAAATCACTGCTTTATCTGCACATATTTATGCTCATCTACCATTCATTAAGCAGGCATCGTGGTTTGTCCACTTGCTGATGGCCGAGTGGTTCAAACTGACGTGAGCAAAGTTCATGCAACTCCACTTCACATGAGAGTTTTATATTGGTCGTCGCTTTCTTAGTAATAGAAAACAATAGCACGATGTTTAATATTCAAGATCTTCTTGGAGATGTAATCTTTGCAATTCTGTGTAGATCAACAATTCTGGGTAGCGACTAGCTTTTAACTGTTCTCTATCAGCGAAGAATTTTTCCGCATTCTAACGTCCAATGCACGAAAAAACTACTGTGCCGGGATTTGAAATTTTTTTGATTAAGTTTTCACTACTTTATCATCTTATGATTTTTGAATCGTGGCAGTAAAGGATGTTAGTCGGTGTGATAGAATGCTAAACTCTGGAGAATTGTGAAAAGGCAGGATGAGGTGGTTTTTGAAGAGATCGATTGTTGGAGTTGCAGATGTCATTCTCTACAACACTGCAACACTGCCTTGGTCTTACATTGAAGGGCGGTCATCTTTGTTTTGCATTGTAATTAGCCACCTGTCCGTAGGGATTTCTAGTCCTCCTACAAATTTTGCAACTTCAACTGATATCACGACTCTGTCTTCCTAAGAGTTCTTTCTAACCCTCCGTCTTCCTAGCGCTCCCGTGAAGGTATGAAGAAACCTATCGCATCTATCGTCGATGTTGTCGATAACGATGTCTTTCCAGAAGAGCAAAAAAAGAAGTACCATTCCCAATTTTTATTTGATTCCCAACTTTCCTTTAACCTCATAATTTGTGACTATTTTTGTCCTTTTTCTTAACTTCTTCACATCTCTGAAGAATAAGTGGAAAATTGCTTGGGTTTTAAAATAAATCGTATCCAAAAAGTTTAGAATGGAGACTTTGGATGGGGACCAAATTCATTCTTCACTTTTCCAAAGTACGGAGGAACAGGAATTATATGGAAATCAATGGCAAAGAAACTTCCAAAGGAATGGTTCATGTTCAACACCGAGGTGTGTTTAGAATCTCTAGAACAATATCACGTTTCGCTTATGGGTATTTTAAAAATCCAAAGTAGCTTCATTCATTATTTTGCAATTATTTCACACAACTATTCTGTGAGGACGTGGTGTTGGAAGGAGAAAAATTTCAATGTACGTGAAGTCGGGAACTGCTCATGGATAGCATTTTCATTTACCTGATGCTTTTAGCTGAGCCTTTCTTGCGCTCAAAACGTAATGACGGTTGTCTTAATGTCTTCTATTAAATAATACAACTTTTTCCAGATACGAACAAATTTAGTAATGTGTTAGGGGGCCGAGTAGGAGGTATTTCTCATGTCAAGACTCTCGATCAAGTTAATTGGCGTGGTGTAACCAGATCAGATTAACTACGAACCAAAACGACCATGTACTTGCCCGGAATTTAACACGATCTCAGTAGATGAGCCCTTGCCCTTCACTAGATTATCCTAAGTTTTGCATATGCATTTGATAATTTTCATACAGTGCTACATGTCATTTAAGTGACTAGGATGTATGTGGGAATTGGTTTGGTCCTACACTAAAAAGCACATCGATGTTTTTCAGCAAGCTATGTATTGGTACTTCTAGTACATGCAAAATAATATGGTCTTGTTTTTGAAGTTTCCGTGTTATTCATGTGCTTTTCCGTTTTAAGGTCATCGCGATAGATCTGGTCGCGAAGAGCTTACGCTATCAATGCAAAAGTTCAGAGGAGGTTCGCGAGATGGATTACGACGTCCTTTTGAGTGCTGCTCCAATTGACTTATTGCTCAAGAGGACGAAATTGGGTCAAGAACTCAACATTGCACGTAATAAGGTATTTTCGTCGACAGCTGTTATTTTATAAATGGTCGTAGGTTAGCTTGCAAAACTTTTCTCCTAACAAAAATTAATTTTCATGGTTGCAAAATTTCTTTATGTATCTATTTTTTGTTAGTGTTGTATTAATTTTTCATTGCTGATCACCCATAGGTTAAAACATTGATGACAGATCTGCGAAACGAAGAACTCGGTGCGGTGGTGAACATGTTAGCACCCAGAAAGGATAATAGCGGTTTCGATCATCACGCAGACACCTCGGAACGCAGTTTTGCAAATATCTCAGCATCACTGTAGCATCGTTTTATATCATTCGTTACCAATACCTTACTCTTTAGATACTAGGACACAGTTGTTTGGAAGTTGGAACACATTTTTCATTACCTCCCCTTAGTGGTCTATTTATCTATATATATATAAAACTCGAGAAGCCGATGACGGACTTTCTTGAAAACTTCACATGGCTCTACTTTCCTGATCCAAACGTGCCATTCTTCCGAATTACAATGTTCAGCAGATACGGCGAGGTTCGTTTACTACAAAATAGACAACCTGATCATTAAGGATATTTTTAATCACGTAAATCTTTGCTATATTTTCTAGTGCGGTAAAAACAATTACGCCAAATCTGCTCAAATCTTTTCCTTAATGAATTGTTTACGAGGATTGACGGTGTGGTTTGTTTTCGAATTTACTGTAATTGTATAAAAAATGAAGAGATAAAGCTCTTGGCATTGATCAATTCCTGAGGGATGCACCATGCATTCGATCTCATTAAGCATCGTTTGGAGGTGACAATGCATATCTGGCCTTTACAATGAGTCGCCGCGGCCTACCGACTCATAGAGCCAGTGGTGCTATTTTCCCAGACAAGTCTGGTACCAAGTTGCTCTGAGGGATGGAAGCCTCAGTGGGCCATTTGCGCGGAGATCGATTCCACGTGTGTGTTGCAGGACGCCTCCGACCGCAGCACCACACCCGCCCTTACTGTGATTAAAAATAAAACAATAAAGAAAAACCTATAGCTGTGGATAGAGCTGCTATTTGAGTCTTTTTTCGTGTTAGGTTTCACTTTTGCACTCTTTTCACAGTTACGATGACTGAAACTCTAAGGAAACGTCAACTGTCATGAGTAACTATTCTTCAATGTCTTTAAAGTTTGAGATGTGTCACCAAGACGACATAGATTTTTTGCAAGTATGTTGCAAATGGTAGCATTTTACGTGTTCTTTATAATAGCTTACTTTTCTTGTTTTTTTTTTTTGGTTTTTTTTTGAAGTCGGACTATGAGGATTGTATCCGTAACAAATGTTGGCGTCTGGTAAGCTGAAATTTGTATTCTAACAAATGCTCACCTATGGTCCAATAATCAGTAGATTGCACCAATGATTCTAGCTATTGCACCAATTGCACCAATCTAGTTCTATGTGGGAATTTCAAAATTTGAAATTGATTGTAATGATAAGCCACTAATGTCACTACGATCAGCCAGGCAGCCAGTAGGTAAGTTACGAATACGAATAGACTTGGAGGCGATGGACTGAGCCTGTAGCAGTTGGCAACGTGAACAGTAGATTAGAACGTATTGAAAGCAATAACACCAAGAATTCTTTACCAAACTTCTATTTTAAAAGTTATTCTCTGCAACTAGCATTTATTTTTATTTTATTTCAGTTTGTTTGATCCGTCTAAACGTCTAGTGAGCGGATCCCAACATTTCTCACACTCTATTCGTTTTCCTTGAATCCATTGTCCACGAAGCTCTTCAAAGTTTTAAGTGCGGCTACCGTTGCTGCTTAACGATTTTTATGTCATCTTGAATGTCGTAGAATGCTGGTCGAGTCGATTCTTCCTGGAGTCCTAAGATGGCCGGACTGGAGCGCTCCCAATTGGATTGCAGAGAGTGATTTTTTTTACCAGACAAGTCCCGTACCAATTTCCCGATTCCGAAGGAATGAGACGTTTGGTCGCCTCAAAGGGGAATCAAACTAACACCATGCTCGTGAGGACGGACATCACTACCACAGTGCTATTCATTCTTTGCAACTAATAATATTGTAAGTAAAGTTGTTGCTGATGTCTCTTGTGCTGGCGAAGAAATTTTGTACTCCAGGGGCAGTCGTGGTTCAAATTCAGTGTCGTGGAGAAACTCCCTGTTTTTAACCATTTGTGCATCCTTTAAATAAACACCTTTCGTATGCATCAGTTTGATACACAGCAACGGGTGTGGTACGGTGACTCATCGACTAGATATGGGTACTTATAATCTTTATACCTAATAACTCATGAAATGCAGTATTTTTGAGTGCATTATAGTGTGCATTATATTGCCTGACAGTTGAATCGGATATAATTTCAGGTAACTCCCGACAATAACAAGTTTTGGTCACTCTTGTGTGAATGCGCACGTCCTGTTGATGACATGGTAAGTGAGGGCGGACGTTCGCGACAGGCAAAGGACATTGAGTGGGAAAGAGAAGAGGAGACATGAAAAAAATCATTGAGCGTCTGTATTTGGCATTTACACACTTTATTTTGGAAATTACAGAAGTTGTTCGACGGAAGATACTTTGAAATGTGTTTGGGATAAAATAACCTCGCTTTCCTAAAAAATGAATTTTTGAACAAAGTTGCCGATAAAGCAAGAGATGGAAATTCGAAGTACATACTAAATAGGTATAGTTTCAGGTAACGGAGGAGGAGATCGTCAATCAGACAATTGATGGCCTTGTCATAAAGACCTTAATACGAAGAGAACAAATCGTCTCGGTCTACTCAACCACGTTACCGTACGGGTACCCGATCCCTACACTAGCAGTACGCGATTTCCTTGAAGAACAACTTCTTGTTGCACCTGACGCTAAATTGCTTCTCGATTTCCGTATCTCATAAAAGTGTTTAATGACCGGTATTTCTACGCTTTAATTGGTTATGCAGTTTTTAAAACGTTAATAGTTCAAAATAATGCCAACGGATTGTAGGCCTACCTGATCTGGAGCTTCGAGCTGGGATAACATTACCACTACTATTAAAAACTAACTCTCATTAGCAAGTATGGCAGAATTCTTGGTGTAGCCCACTGATCTCTTTTCTATAGTTGCAGTCAGCTCTTATTTTTCAGACTTTAGATTATTTCAGAGTGACAACCGTTATTCTCATTACCAAGGAATAAATTTCTACAAAACATCTTAGAACTTTCACACTAGGAAGACTCTGATGGGAAGTTTAAATCTAACTTTTATTTTATTCAGCGTGATCCCGAACTCACTCGTGCCCATCGCGATCTGGAAAAGCATTGCATATATTCAAGAGGACGTTTCGGAGGATGGAAGTACGAAATATCTAATCAGGTGTTTTTTAAACTGCTTACTGTTCATTATCGCTTTTCTAATATGGCGTAGGCACGTGTAGCGCAGTGATTAGAAGGGCCCTGCAATACACACGTGGTCAATGGTGCGATGACGTGCTCCCAGCTAAGCCTACCATCCTTCCGTGGCTCTACATATTTGTGCTAGACATGTCTCGGGGAATAGCAGCACTTACTCGACGCATCGTTAGAACACCGAAAGTCATTGTAAGGCCAAATATGCATTCACTGTCGTCTAATTGCACTTGACAAAGTCGGATGCATGACGTATTTCTCAATGATTGAGCAACTCTGAAAGCTTTATCCTTCATCTTTTTGTCTAATAATATATTTACTACTAAGCTGATTTCCGCCATGCGATATTGTTTAGCTTTGATTATTGCCTGGGAGATGAACCATGCGTTCGACTGTATTCACTCCACCGTGAAGGTAATTGAATGCACATTCGGCTTATATAATGACTCACAGTGGTCTATTGATGTTTGAAGAAGATATTTTTTGCTCTTCCAAACAAGCCTAGTATCATCGTGACCCCGGAGAGTTGGAGCCTTAGCTAGCCCGGAGTCTCGAATTGAGCAAACGACGACACTTGTAAGGAACCTTTCGCCACTCTGTTGCTCGCATCCCTGAGAGAAAGCAACAATCGGAAAACTAGTCATTCTTTTATTATATGATAGTTTAATGTTAATCCATATTCTAATCCATATGATAAATTTATACCTTGTAGTTCTTGAAAGCTTTTCAGGACCATTGTTTTATCCAAGGTAAGGAGTTTATTGATCGGGTATTATTGAACGAGCCAGAGATACTCTATAAGACTGGACTTGCCGAAAAACGTGGATAATCGACAGTTCGCTCTAGTGAAAAAATTGTGAATTCTTCGAAATCCAGAATAAATATTGCAATTTCAATTCTTCATCATTATAGAAAAATAATAGGGATAAGAAGAAGGATAAGAAGTAAGTAGATAGCTTTGCAACATACATAGTGTTATTGAAGAAATAAAACTTAATTATTTAGAAAATTGAATTTTAAAATTATTTTCAAACGATAAATTAAAAATTATTCGCCGCGAAGCCATTTCTTGTTTTTTTCCTTCAAAATTCGTTTTTATTGCCTTTCTCACTGTAACAAGTTCTATGCTGTTGTTGATTTGAAGAGCAGCTTCAAAGAACATCCAAACTCCTCTGATTTTTCGTTATTATTTTATTTCTTGGCCTTAAGTGGCCTAACGCTTTGTGCTCGATTATCGCAAACTATTGTGATTGATTTTGAACCATTCTCACATAAATACCCCTTTCCCTTCTTTTTCAAGCTAGTTTCACGCAAGGTTTCCCATCGGCAGAGGGTCAAATATTTATTGCCACGGCGTCACAACACGTTGAAAAACAAAACCTTAGACTGGAAGGGTACACTAATACGCAACTTACTAGGTCAAACACTTTAACAGCACAAACAGAAAGATGAAAATCTGACCGATATTTACAAGATCTACGGCTTCTCGAAAAAACCCACCGCTCTTTTCATCTGTCTTCCACCGAGGAAGAACAGCCTCTCAGAGTCGCATATGGCTAACGACTGGAGCAACCCCCGTCAACGATCGATGCGAAGGTATGGGACGAGATCACGCATGATCTCGGGGCATTCCTCCCTGCATCCTTCTCCTCCCTTCATTGTAGGATTTTTGGCATTTATCCAAAAAGCCTCGAAGAGTTTGTGCGTTGGTGTTTTAGTATCTCGTGCGAGGATAGCGACTTTCAGATCTAGAGGAATCGGTAGCGATAATTGAAATACCACCGAATACTCTTCGTCGCCAGTTAGTTCGTAACCGCTTGTATGACCGTCTATGTGAAACACAAAATTGCGTAATTTGCCCTTATGGCAGGGACGGTGAGTGCATGAGTTCAGGCACGATATACCCGATCTCTTGTGGTACTTGCGGAGACGAATATATTGGCGAAACGGGCAGACCTTTATGTATTCGCATAAAAGAACACCTAGATGGCAAACGAAAAGCAAGACAAGGCACGCCACTAGGCACGCTTAGGATACAAAGGCATAACAGAGACGATTTTGATATAAAAGTCGCTATCCTCGCACGGGATACCAAAACACCAACGCGCAAACTCCTCGGGGCTTTTTGGATAAATGCCAAAAATCCCACAATGAATAGCAGGGAGGAATGCCCCGAGATTACGCGGGATCTCGCCCCTTACCTTCGTATCGATCGTTGATTAATAGAAAGTCGATCCTGGGTACTAAAACCTTAGACGTTAATTGAAGTTTTTGACGAAGAGAAACAGGAGCACACAGGTGATCTACTAGGCATATGACAACAAACTCATGCTGACACTATTGTCTAGAGTGTCCGTGATATGGTTTATCTCTATTCAGACTAAAGTTGCATCAGCACTGAATCGATTTGTAGTTTGTATAATGCTGTTACTACAGCAGTTTTAAAATTCGATAGATGCGCTGAGGAGCCCAGTTTTATTGGTAACATAGTGTCCTCTTCAGGTAATGTGCTCTCGTTCAGGTAAAATGTAAAAAAATGTTATCTCATGTAAGACCAGATGTTCTAAGTCAGGAAATGAACGAAGTACATGTCTCGTGGCTTCTGGAAATTTCTATGAGTGGATTACTAATTAAATGGTACTAAGTTTTCGCATCTCAGTAACAAAAATCTAGTTATTGTTGTAGTAAAGCAGTTCATCGACGACGATTTTAACAAACAGTTGTGAAATTGACTGCATCTTAGAATTTTGGCGAAAACCGACATGTGACAGAGGTTGTATAGACGATATCGACACAGAAAGTGAGATTTATTAACGCAAAGAATGTTTATCAGTCTCGTATAAGCTTACCAAAGAAAGAGTGCATATTGATTGGTCATACCGAGGTTAAAGCAAAGTCGGTTTGAAATATTCTTTTGCTCTATGCTGGCTGGTAAGGATACCGACTTCTGCACGATGTCGTGCCCGGAAAAAATAAGTTCTGGTTGCCCGGACAATCACCGTCAACCGCAGTAGTTCTGTGTAAAAAAGTGAAAATGCCTCATTCGAGAGATGCTTTAATGAGAAAGATATGACTCGGCACGAAGGCGGAGGCACCACATCGAGAAGGCGAACAACGGTGAACCATCGACTCGGATCAACGGCTCTGATGAAGCCGAAGACGTTGAAACTTTAGCCGAATAGAGATTATTTATGAACGTCGTGTAAGCATATTAAAGAAAGAACAGTTTAATTAGTCACACCGAGGTTAAAGGAAAGTCGGCTTTGAAATATTTTACAGAGATTAGAGTAGGTACATCACTTTTTAGCACTGTGTTTTGAAGTAGCAGTCGAAATTTAGTCGAAGGTGCCTACTTTTTTCTCTACTGCTTTAGATTGATGCGCATGACTATTGCCCTTGTTCTTGTTCATAACCCGCGGACGGTGACTGCTGCCGGCACGTGAGACTCGCTTTACTCGAACGGCTGAAAAACTAACAAAAATTTATGGATAGTGGCAAATCTACTATCATAATACTGGAGTGAATTTCGTCATTATACTAGGAACACCTTTTCCTTTTTCTCAGTGCAGTGAAAATATCACTAATGTCACTCAAACAAATAATTTCGGAACCTTTTGATTCAGCTTGGAATGTCCAGGGGTGTCACGTCAAAGCATTGAAATATAACGAGGTGGCCAGGAGAAAAGTTCCGGTCAAATTGAAATTGTATGATTCTTTGGGTTATTCAAGTAGCAAGGCGTTAAGACTTTGTTTTCAACATAGGCTTAACTGCTTCTTCCTTTTTCCGCTTCGTTTGATTGTCCTTTGCCGAAGCACTTTTTAAAATTTTTCTCAATTTGTCCCATGACATCGAACCTCCACTTAGAAATCTAACAACTCTTAGGAACGTTTCGATTATTGCGAATAACTGATTATTGCAATTGTCGTTTGCTTCCTGTCATTATAACTATGATTATGGAATTGTAAATGTCCAAGTTTCTTCAAGCTCCTTTTTTTCGTTATGGTAAGCAAAAGCAACTTCTTCTTACACATGTTGCTCACATCGGCATTAACTGTTTTAACGGAATTCGTAGTATACCTACTGAATTTACTTGTTGTTCATCATCGGATCCAAACGTTAGTTCCGGTAGATTTTCATGCTGCCCAGCATCACGCTTACGAACAACACGTTCTGAAAAATGTACATGTACATGTTATGGAGCTCAAGTTGTTAATTCGGTGGTGTAGGCAGCTCAGTGGTAGTAGTGCAGCTTAGTACGTCTAAAGCCCTGCCTGGTGTGAACCAGCACAAGGCCAACTATGGCTTCTGTCTCTCTTGGGTTGACTAATTGGTACCAGACATGCACAGGAAGACTTCCTGCAATCCACGGTGTCTGGTGACTGGACTACGATTGCGAGGGAAACGAACGAATAGTATATGTGCTGGGGTCCGCACAACTCGTGAAGACGGACCGTCCAAGGATCCAAGTAAGTTCACTACTAAATGGGTTTCTCAACGGAAGTCTCGAACATAGGCGACCTTGTATTCATTTCAGTTCGACATCCAAGAACATTTCCTTATTATTATGAGGTAACAAATCACTCAGGAACCTTAAATTAATCGCTCAGTGGTCTTCATCCACTTTTGAGCTACCTTGATGATCAACGTTGTTTATGAAATTGTGGGTAATGTTCGATGAAAATAGCCTTCCGCTTGGCTGATAAGCATTGTAAATGAAGATTCTTTTTTTCTTTGTATTTTAATAGTGCGTGACTTTTTTCCTCAGGCGGTAACCTTCTGATAAAAGATTTATGTGTTGAAATATGGAATCACCGTGTTCATGCTCGTCATTGTTCGACGACGACGATCTCTTCACAGAACTACGGTGCTCTGAAGCGCACTGGGGACTATTTTACATTTTTTTGTTCAAGTTTTCAAATTTTGAAACATGATACCGCCTCTGTAGTGCCCGCCCTTCTTAAATTCCGTATTTCTGCGCTTTCGCTTCAAAGGATCGTCATCGGCATCGAGGGTTCTCTCACCCTCTTCGCTCTCTATTGAACGATGTGAGTGTCTTTTTGCTCTCAGTCGATGCAGGTTGTCCGTAGCAGCACCGTCGCCGTGTCCTGTCTCATCTAAATTGAAGTCCTTGATCTCTTAGGTCCATATAATTATAAAGCTCTTTTTTATTTCCTATGAAGGGACACGTATAGCGCAGCGATTTCAGATGCCGTATAATACATACATAGTCCATAGCTCTATGTTGTACCTGTGGCTAGCCAGGTCTTCCGCCCTTCCGCTGATGAAAAATTGTTGTCAGACCTGTTTGGAGCACAGAAATGGATGATAGAAACGGTGAACTTATACATCGGTTTATCCCGAAAAGTCATTTTACAGATCAAATATACATTTAATCACATGTGCGAATGTATGAATAGAGTCGAATCGATGACGAATTCCTAAGAGAGACTGGTCAAGACCGAACGCTTTACTTACTCGGCAAACCTTCCATAGGCATAGTTTTTTCTAATAGAAACACTAAAAAAACAGTGGGTTTCGAACAAAAAATGAGATGATCCTCTTGGCCTCCATTTGAGCTGGCAGGCTTTATCGGTGCGCCTGGAGTGGAGAATAGAACACAAATGTTTTAACGACACTTCGCATATGGACCATTGCATGGTATGGGCTTGATAACTTAGTGGTTGAGTTACTTTTTATACACAAAAATAAGATTTGGTTTGCTCACTCCTGACACTACGCTTGCCATCTTTATCGCCGCTGAGGTGGTTTTGGTGTTGCAGTGAGTATTCCTTGGTCGTCATGGATTCTTCTGTTATTGGCGCCTAAATTTTTTGTATCTCGATTTCTAAACTCCACAATTTTAAGCAATTTGAAGAAAAAATGTAATCAGTATAGATTAAGATCGTGAAGGGAATGGGATCACACTCAGATAATCGTTTCCTGATGCTTCCACTAAATAAATTCTTCTTTATCAATTTCAAAATTATCGATCAATATAGTTTAAGATCGTGAAGGGAATGAATCACACTCAGATAATCGTTTCCTGATGCTTCCACTAAATAAATTCTTCTTTATCAATTTCAAAATTATCGGAAGGGATTCTATCAAAGAAAGGTACTCGCTCAGATGGATCTTTTAAAAGAGTGCTCACACAAGTAAAACACTGAGATTGGTAACATTTTAAAATCGTGTACTACATGGCTTGTTGGTTCCGAGGATACTAACTTGTTCTTTTCACTGAATTCTTTCTTTTCCTCTAGTTTGTTTTTAGTCTCGCGAAAGTACAAAAGACAGCTATGTCTCACTTTCATCGATTTAAAGAAGGCCTTTGACTCAAGTGAGATAAAAGCAGTCATGGAAGCCCTTACTAGTCAAGGAGTCTACTCACTACGTAAAGATTCTTCGTGAGCTGTGCAAAAATTTCACAACCAAGATTTCACTATTCTACAACGATATTAACGTTGACGTCAAGAGAGGAGTTAGGCAAGGCGATCCAATCTCGCCAAAATTATTTACAGCCACCCTCCAGAACGTCATGCGAATATTGGAATGGGATAATATGGGAGTGAAAATCGATGGTCGGCAGATACACCACCTTCGCTTTGCTGATGATATCGTTCTTATAACACCAGACATTAGCCAAGCGGAACGCATGCTTGCGGACTTTGATAAAGCGTGTGGAAAGATTGGTGTTCGACTAAATCTCAAGAAAACGATGTTCATGAAGAACGGGTTGGTTTTGTTTGCCCCATTCACGCTCAACGGAACGATTATCTCCGAATGCTCCAGTTATGTCTATCTAGGTCGGGAAATCAATATGATGAACGACTTAGCTCCAGAGCTGAAAAGAAGGAAACGAGCGGCTTGGGGAACTTTTAAGAGCATCGAGGATGTAGTGAAGAGAACAAAAAACACCCGACTCCTTGCCCACCTTTTCGACTCAACGGTTCTTCCTGCCCTAACGTATGCGTCAGAAACCTGGTAGCTGCGTAAGCAGAATGAGTGATCACTCAGCGTTATCGAACGCGCAGTCGAAAGGACGATGCTAGGAGTACCCCGTTTCACACAAGTAAGGGAAGGTATCCGAAGCTCCGATCTACGTCAACAATCACAAATCAAAGATGCCGTTGTGAACGCCCAACAGTCGAAGATAAGGTGGACCGGACACGTACTGCTTATGAATGGCAACCGATGGACAAGAGCCGTTAGTGACTGGATTCTTTGGGATGTTAAACGCACCGCATGAAAACCACCGACTCGATGGTCAGAGTTTTTCACGAAAAGCCTAAAAGAAAGATATGATGCTCGACGAGTCCTTAGAGCTAGCAGAACCCACGGGTTACTCTTGCACGCGACAGGGAAAAATGGAAGGTTTGCTGGCGCCCGCTCGAGTCACTCGACGATCAATGAGACAACAGGTGATAACAGGTGACAGTTCGTTTCTATAATTAGCCTTAAATAGCTTGAATCAAACCTTTGAAGGAATATGTTACCTCCTTTGATCACGGTTATTGATTTTATTCATTCGTTTCATGACCATCCTTTGCATTCGACTTCTTCATTATTCTTAGAGCCTTTTTTATTTAACATATTAACGACCAATGTTGATTTCGAGAAGACCAAAAATTTCCTGATAAGATTTTTCGTAAATTGTTAAGTGTAGAGAACAGCTTTTTACGAACCACACTTGATAGTGGGTCTACGGTTGACAGTGGAATACAAAAGTGCTGTATGAAAACCTCTGCAAGCCACTGAACAAGCGTGACCGCATTTCAGCTGACCTGATTGTCAATGTGTCAAATCTGCATTCTTAACTATGTATTTTACGTCAAGTCTCGATTTTTTATAGTTGTGCAAACCTTCTTTTCGGTGTCAGTTGTGGAATCGCAATCAGAATCATCGACGACCTCAAATGACTCATCATCATCATCATCATCTGGTACTTCGCCTATAATATCAGGGTCTCCTTCTTCCAAATCAGTGCAGGTTTGGTCTTCAGCGACCTCATTCTGCTTTTCTCCATTCTTCTCAGATAGATTCGGATTACCTAAACAGCTGTTATCCATTATTAAAGTGCTGATAATGTTGCATCACTTAGATAATTGTGTATTGACTAACAAATTTACGAATAATAGTGCATCGATTGAAATGCTTACTCATATTGACATAATATTTCTACTCTAAAAGTAACGATCTGCACTCCAAAATTATTAATGGAGAATGCAAGAGAAAGGGAAAAGGTCCCGTCGAGTTTACGGTAGCATTTGGACGAGACAATTGCTTTGTACAAGCCCTTTTTAAAACATTTTTTCTCCTATGGAAAAGCTAGCAATATATCTGAGCTATATTTTTCTTTTTTGCTCCATGATTTTTGGGAGGCCTCTCTTGCTAACAAGGTGATAGAGTAATGAAAAAATTTGAAATCCGTTTTGGATAAATTACATTAATGGATAAAAGACCCATCGTCACGGATAGTGGGAGAGTTCTTTTGTGGAAACTCGTGAAGTCTAAGCAATGTAGTGCTTCCATGCCGTAATCACGCCGTGTTGCACATTATGAAACGGAAGATCATTTAACGGCTTGTGTGTAAGCTTATTTCAAAAGAGTTGCGATTCCTAGTGCAGGCTTATACAAGCTGAGTTACCAAATTAACATTAACCCCTTCTTGGGCTATTATTGCACGCGGCTGGATCTTCTGGTGCAATTAACACTTAGACAAGCACGAATACCGCATCGCCATAGTGATCCAGTAAGTCAGTGGAGGAGGGTTTATTCAAATACCATCGTCTAGGTCTTCGATTATTATGACCGCGCTGAAGAACACGTGGCCGCAAATCAACGTGAAGAAAACACTTACCACCTTTCTCGCCAGCGTTGGAATGGCTGTGAGCATAGCTTGAGACCAGTAAAATAACAACAATAGTCAACTTCATCTAATTCAAAATCTGAAACCGTAGGAACAATTGGAATGAAATGTTTTAGCATTTTATAAGAACGAATACGCGAACTGTTTTATGACAGTAACGACTTGGCACTTATAATTATGGTTGATTTGCTATTCCTTATGTGCATATTTGCATATATGTGTGCATATGTACATGTATTTATGAGTGTATATGTATATGAGCGCGTATGGCATGTGTGCATGGGTGTATGTGTGTGTGTCTGTGCAGGATAATACCGCATGCCACATGTACTTCCACTTCCTGTGTTGTTCGTTCACAAAGTGCTGGTAAAGTACTGGTTTCGCCGATTATGTTACGGAGCAGAGCTATATAATTGGTTGCACTCGCTCAGAGACACTGAGGGTATTGTTTGTATGTTATATCTCTTTGACCGATAAGTGCAAAAAAAGTAGACCTCACAAGAGTCACAGGTAATGATCAAACCCAATTCAGGAATAGGAAGCTACACCATGAAAAAGTAATTTAGGCCGTGGCACAGGTGACATAGCTACTACAAAATTTCTTTGAAACTAAGCAAAATTACGATGGCAGAGAAGAAATGCATTCGTCGAAAAAGTGCAAGAGCGCCACATCCTATTATAGCCAAAAGCCAGTTTTTTACTTAACGTAAACAGCTTCTCTTATGTAAGCTACAATTTCTGTGATAGTGATTTTCCGAAATCTTTGTCGTTAAGGATCATCACGAGACCTGTTGTCCAATTCTCATAACTTGTCAGTTATCTCGGTGAATTAATGCATGGCAAAGTCTTTTACATGAAACGAGTAGCTGAAAACACTTTTTTCAATTTAAGATTTTTCAATAATAAAAAAAGATGGTCCGTTGGTTGGAAAATGCTTAGATTCCGATAGGGTTCTTTGCAGACGTAGATGCTTGGGTGATAAATCTCTTAACTAATCAACGGTTATATTTTGGTAAGTAAAGTTCCTCATAACCCATGAATGGAACTGAATTCGTAGAAATTGACCTGTTTTTGAAGCGTTATCAAAGCCTTTTGGGCTACTATCCCAAATTTACTGAGTTATAGCGTTATTTTAATCGCTTTTTATTTACTGGCTTATTTATTTACTGGTTTACGGTTTCTTTTTTTACGGGAGGGTACGATGTTAAACATAGCCACAATAATGCTTCGAAACCGACTTTCCTTGAACCTCGGTGTGCTTAATCAATATGTATTCTTTCTTTGATAAGCGAAACTGATAAGCCTATAGCGGCTTAACAGAATGCATAGCGTAAGTTGGCCGCTGCGCGGGCTTGTACGCATGGCGTGCATTGTGTGAGGAATAGTTCATGCCACCGATGGCGTTGCAAGCAGAACGTGTTTGGAAACACCCACCACTTCTGACAGCACACCGCAGACAAACTAAGAGTCGAGATACAACAATCTGCGGATTACTAAGGATGAATGAGGATGAATGAGAATGCATTGAGGTAATTGAGAATGACTGGAGATGAGTTGCGGTGATTGGGAATGAAGTTGTGAGGAGCGGACTATCCGCACTATTGATCGGGGTTGAGGTGAGCGATGGCATGTCTCCGGCGTCGAAGACACCTGACTTACATTGACTGCGGCAGCCGCGTGCGTATGCAACCGCGGCTGATCTGGATTGTTGATCCTGGACTGCAGTAGACTGTACCTGAGTGCCTGAACCGCAATTGTGCCTGAAACATCAAACGTCATTGGCTTCGTTGTTTCAGAAGGAAGTAGTAAACTGTTCCACTGTTACGCCTCCTCCTTCGGACACGTTGTTGTGTTACTGAAGTCAAATCTGAACCGCTATTGTGTCTGCAACATGGAACATAATTAACCAAGTTGAGTATTAAAGTTAAATTGCTGTGTTTGAAGTGCGACTGCAAAGCGGCCATATGATCATCAAATACTATTGTTTAGGAAGATAGAGAACTTTTCCAGAGAGAAGTTCTCTATGCACCCGCCCGACTAATTTAGGGGGCCATGACGAAATTTTGTTAGCTGTTTGATCACAAGGTTTTTGCATCATGCAACGGTTTAAGAAGAATCAGAAAACATATAATGTTAAAACGTGAATGAAAAAAGAGCATAGAATAATGAGTGATTTACTACATATATTTTTTAGAATTGGTCGATTTATCGACAAGCATTGGCTTTATCTGCACATTCTACACTTTTGCTGGAAGTACCCTGTGGGCCAACGATCTTCCTCATATGAGGGATCTGGAATCGGTTAGTCGCGAGGCTAAGTGGTGCGTCTCCAGGTGGCGGATAGAAGGGTAATCACGGATGAAAAGCGACCTTTGCTTCCTTGAGACGGAGGTGGATCCAGTGGGTGAACTAGCTGTTTCTGCTGCGCCGACTTGGCACAACACTTTCTGTATTTGCTAGGCGTATTCATGTATGCGTGTGTGGAGCGCTTGCTCATGCAAGCAAAAATGATAAGTTACGACGTCATCGGCCTGGCCGAGACGAGACGAAGCCACCCATTCAACGCTGTCTATGACACGGGAGAAGAACTGTTCCTCGGAACATGCGAGAGCAGAGATGTATGCGGTGTTGGCGTTCTCGTCAACATAAGTTTGTCCATGAACATCGATTCATTCGAACAGCTTACAACCCGAATCGGACGTTTACGATTAAAAAGATGTGGATCAACACCGCCTTTGACAGTCTTCGTCGTTTACGCACCAACATCAGACTATGATTACGAAGAAGTCGAAGCGCGCTACATGGACTTGGGGAGGTTCTACAGGGAAGACCATACATTCTTCAAGGTCATCATTGGAGATTTCAATGCCAAGGTCGGACCAAGAAGATCGTCTGGGGAACGTCACATCGGGACCCACGGATTAGAATGGAACAAAAAGAATGAGCGGCTCTCTCAGTGTAAAATGGCGACCAAGACCATCCATGGTAACTCGAAATTTCAGAAGCCCCACACACAACGCTGGACGTGGGAATCTCCCAATGGAGAGTACCATAAAGAAATAAACCACATCGTAGTAAATAGAAAGCTTTGCCTAACCGATGACGCCGTTGTCCCATAATTTTACACGGGATCAGACCACCGCCTCCTTCGCTCAAGACTTTATTTTTCGCGGAAAGGACAAAAAGCCGCTAAATTCAAAAACCGATGTACCAGAACCACCACAAACTGGGACTTATTGAACTCATTAGTCGGCTGTTGGGAAGATGTCGTTGTCGACAACATCGACGAGGAATATGAACGGCTCATTGAACACCTTGCCGCCGCCGCCGTGAAAGCTGAAAGTTCGAAGGTCACCAAGAGAAGTCTGTCTCCAGAAACTCTAGAGCTAATACGCCAGCGTGGAATCGCACGAGCTGCGGGCCACCGCGAACTAACGTCCGAGCTTGCGAAACAGTGCAGACAAGTGATAAAAGAAGATCTCAAGGAGAGATGAGCAGCAGTAATGGTCGAAGCTGCAGAGGCTGGGAAAAGCATTCGCAAAGCACGCCGAAGCTTCGTCAATTACAAGAACAAGATGATTGCACTCTGACGCCCAGACGGAACAATAACAGCATCCAGACAATGGAGAAAATCATCCACGATTACCACTCAGATCTCTTCAATAGCCACGTCCCCCTCCCGTCCAATGAAATAAAAGAGGATGGATATGTTGTTCCACCGGTTCCACCTTCAGAAATCCGACATACCATTTCGTCGGTGAAAATCGAACAGCACCAGGTCCGCACAGGGTAAGATAACTGCATTCAGGCTTCTTCTCACTTCATTAACACTTCAAATGGTGGTTAACCACATTTTTTCATAAAGTTTTGAGGCGGTTTTTTGGGGCGGTGCCCTACCTTCATGGCAAGTAAATGCAAATTTTCAGATAGTTCGGAATCGTACAGCACACTAGCGACTGTGACGATTAAGAAGGTGACGTAATAGCCACCGCGAACTTACGTCCGAGCTTGCGAAACAGTGCAGACAAGTGATAAAAGAAGATCTCAAGGAGAGATGAGCAGCAGTAATGGTCGAAGCTGCAGAGGCTGGGAAAAGCACTCGCAAAGCACGCCGAAGCTTCGTCAATTACAAGAACAAGATGATTGCACTCTGACGCCCAGACGGAACAATAACAGCATCCAGACAATGGAGAAAATCATCCACGATTACCACTCAGATCTCTTCAATAGCCACGTCCCCCTCCCGTCCAATGAAATAAAAGAGGATGGATATGTTGTTCCACCGGTTCCACCTTCAGAAATCCGACATACCATTTCGTCGGTGAAAATCGAACAGCACCAGGTCCGCACAGGGTAAGATCAGAACATCTGAAGAACCTTCCACCAGTCCTCATAAGCACACTGGCTCGGCTCTTCTCACGTTACCTGTCTGAATGCAAGATCCCTACCCAGTGGAAGACCAGCAAGACAGTGTTATTTTTGAAGAAGGTGGACCTACACGATATAGGCAACTATCGCCCAATCTGCTTGTTGTCTGTCGTCTACAAAATTTTCACTCGAGTCATCCTAAACAGGATTGAAGGAACACTGGGCGAAGGACAGCCATACGAGCAAGCAGGGCTTCGAAAAGCATTTAGTACGATGGACCACATTTTTAAGCCTGTTTATCGTCTATAGGACGACGAAGACATTATATCGAGAAGATGAACGTGACTGGACAATCGATTCGGATCGTCCGCTCTGAGGAAGACGAAACGCCAAAAGGTTAGCCGAATAATAAGCTTTCCTATCAACCTCGTGTTAGCTCAATAAGCCAGAAAGGTACAACAACTCTGCTAGAATAACGAAAATTCATCAGCGTCGTGGTATGAAAACAATCATATGGTAGCAAATCTCTCTGTAATCCACAAGGATAGCAATTGCCTGTTGTGGTGACAATCTGCGACACATTTCGTTCTGGCTGATCTTGGGACTACAGTGATTCACAATGACTAGAGCAGCTAAACTCGAAAAAAGTGGAGATTATAATGGGACCGCACAACCGGTGGAGACGGGTTGTCCAACAATCCATGTATTTCAATAAAAAAATTAATTGTAAAAAGTGAACACGTCCACAGCCGCCGTAAACAATGTTAGAAGACAAAATGCCGCTTGTTCAATAGTGTTCTTCATCGAAAAATGAGCATCGACAAGAAAGAAAAAAGAAGAAAGTCTGCTTGGAAACACCAAAAAAAAATTCGCAATTCTACCATGATAATAGGGATAAAGGGATAAAGCTCTCGGCGTTGATCAATCCCTGAGGGATGCGCCATTCATTCGACTTCATTAAGCATCGTTGGAGGTGATTGAATGCATATCTGGCCTTTACAATGACTCGCGGTGGCCGGCCGATGTATCGAGCCAGTGCTGCTATCCTCCCAGACAAGTCTGGTACCAATTTGCCGACCCCGGAGGGATGGAAGGCTTGGTGAGCCATGGGCGCATTTTCACGTGCGCGCCGCAGTGGCGCCTCCAACCACTGCGCCACACGCGCCCTTATTCTACCATGATAGAAAAAATAAACCTGAGTCATGTTGAGAAAGACTTGCAGATTGTAACCATTTCTATTTCAACTAGCAAGTTTCACTATAAGGTAAGATAAGTGAATTTCAAAGCGCAACAGCAAATTAATTCCAGCAGAGTGTGAACTATTCATGGATCGAAATATAACTTTAACGATGCTGAGATGTCTGCAAAACTCCGGATCGTAGGTGTCTGCAGTGGAAAGAGAACGCGCTATTACCCTTTCCGGATCCTAACGCATACACCGCCACACCATGTGGGTCTTTCGTCTTGCCTATCTCTCAGCTGGTTCTATCGATCACAGCCATCAGCAATCACCCGTCAGCGGATTTGATCTGGGGAGCTCAAATCGGTATTGAATCCATTTAAGCTGAGGCTGTAGTTGTAGTTTTTACAATTATCTCAGCATCACTGAAGTTATAAATAAAGGGATAAAGAAAAAAGCTCTCGACGTTGATCAATCCCTGAGGGATGCGCCATGCATTCGACTTCATTAAGCATCGTTGGAGGTGATTGAATGCATATCTGGCCTCCATAATGACTCGCGGTGACATACCGATGTATCGAGCGAGTTCTCCTACCCTCCCAAACAAGTCTGGTATCAATTTGCACACCACGGAGGGATGGAAAGTATTAATAAAGCATGGCGCGTTCAACGCGGTAGTCAGAGGCTCCTTGTGAAACACATGCTATGATCGCTTCAAGCCATCTTCTCTGGCTAATTGAACCAGCCGCTTCTCCGAAGACGGAAAATTGATGCCATATTGTAGAACTCAGATGTGCCTGCGGTCAACTCTGTGATACTCCGGATGTTGTATGTAGTTGAATGAGATGAGTTGGAAGCATAGCGCATCCCTAAGTGATTCGTCGAAATCAAATACATTAGCTTTTTTGCTAATAACAACAGTGTAAATCGCCGTGAACCCACTTGTTCATCGTACAGTTGATGTACTGAGTGCATATAGGTGAAACAAGCGATGACACGCTCTTGGATTGCTGGAGTGACCATTCTGAAATGCCGAGATTCCATCTGTGAAAGTTCCACAACGGAAACAGGACATATAAATTTAGAAAAAGGGTAACTATTATGATAATACTATGGAGTACAATGGGGTGCTATAATAATGGAGTACTTAATGGATGAAATTTTACTAGAACTTAAAAACTAAATTTGTCGAAACAAAATACAAAATAAAAAGTAAACATTGTAAAAAATCGTTGCTGAGATATTTGCAAAACCCCGGACCGCAGGTGTCTGCGATGGTGAACGAAGGCGCTACTGTCCTTTCCGGGGAGTAAAGCGTTCACTACCACACCAAGCGGGTCCTTCGTTTCGCCTGTCTCTCAGCTAGTTCTATCGATCAGTGCAGTCAGCAATCACCTGTCAACGGGATTGATCTTGGAGTACACATCGGCACTGAACCCAGTTGAGCTGAGGCTGTAGTTCAATTCACGATGTTTACTTTTTAATTTCTCTCTTCCACAGTTTTCATGGCGAGGTTTTAAGCGAAGTACAACCACAAGATTGTTGAGATAATTGCAAAATGAGAGGCAGGAGAAACTAAGGACTCGCATGGTGTAGTGGTGAAGGCGTTACACCCCGGAAAGGACAATAGCACGTTCGTTCCTCACCGCAGACACCTGCGGTCTGGAGTTTTGCAAATATCTCAGCAATCTCGTGGTTGTATTTCGCTTAATACCATGCCATGAAAATTTTAGAAGGCAGAAAATTAAAAGTAAACATTGTAAATCAAACTTTCGTTGTAAAAAAGTTATTAAAGACAGACTTTTCTGCGATTTTGTAGCAGACTTTTTTTTAAGCATTTAGAGCTGCAAAAAAGAATGTTTTTAGTTGTGAAAAAATTGAGTTGAATGTATTGGATTGAGCATACCACATGTTAGAGAGAAGATCTAGAGTAATGGCCGAAGCTGCAAAGGGTGGGAAAAGAATTCGCAGAGTCTATCGAAGCTTTGCCATTTGCAAAACCAAGATGATTGCACTCAAGTGCCCAGAGGAAACAGTTACAGCGTCCAGAAAGGCAATGAAGAGAATCATTTAAGATCACTGCTCCAATCTCTTTAATAACCACGTCCACCTTCCGTCATATGAAATAAAGGAGGATGAGGATGTCGTACCACCGGTCATATGAAATAAAGGAGGATGAGGATGTCGTACCACCGGTTCTGCCTTGCGAAATCCAACATGCCATTTCGTCGGTGAAAAATCGATCTTCCACTAGTCTTCGTAAATACACTGGTTCGGTTCCTCAAACGAAGAAAATGAAAAGAAAGAAAGAAAGAAGAAATGAAGAGAAGTTGAAAAAGTACGCAATTTACCGATATTTCATATAGAATTTGATACCATCCATTTTCTGTCGAAAATCATAAACATCCTCGTTCATTTGTGTCACAACACTACCCACACCGCCAATGATGGTGGCGAACACCAACACGCCAATTAATGTATCGATTACCTCCAACATATTCTGTGGAGATGAAGACGGATACGGCTGAAAAGCATTTCAAATGACGACATCACAGAATCCCGCCAAATAAAAAAGCAAACGTTTCTGGAGGAATGAACACGAACATAGATCACTCATCGAGTAATCGATAAAGAAAACAAAGCGTAAAAGTAGGAACAGAAAAAATCATGTGGAAATGAGGTACGTTTGTGCGCAGTCGTTATATAGTCACTTAGTCGATAAACTGGAAAAAAAGTCTGTTTTTTGTTGAAAAAAATTTAAAAAAGCGCTACGTTTAAAACAAATTACGCTAAGAAAGTTAGTTGGACTTCAGTTGACCTGTTTTACACCGCTTGACCTCGAGCGACGAGTGACCTCTATAGGTGTCATGTTCAAGTTGTCGGAGTGGCCAGTACGACGCTCGTAGGTTTCTTTTTTTTCCAATACTTTATTTGAGCACATTGAACTGTGTTCCTAGAGTTCTTGTAATCAACTGGTAGCCTATTCAACGCAGATATTGCCGGGAAGTTGTTCATGGAAAGTTGTCCTTTCAATAATTCCTCAGTTTGCAGTCTGTTTTTTGCTGAAAAAAAATTTAAAAAAGCGCTACGTTTAAAAAAAAATTACGCTAAGAAAGTTAGTTGGACTTCAGTTGATCTGTTTTACACCGCTTGACCTCGAGCGACGAGTGACCTCTATAGGTGTCATGTTCAAGTTGTCGGAGTGGCAGCCAAACACGGGTTATTAAACTGTGTATAAAGTGACAATTCTTGACCAGCATTGGAGCCAAATCCCATAAACGTAACAAGCAGTTTTTCGTGAAGGGACCAGCGGTTTTTATTTTCTCATAAAAGTATGCTTTGATGCAAATATGTGTTGCCAACTGTAATGATACTACTCTACAAATCTGCTTCAAAAGTCTGGTCGTGTAGACTGATAGAAATCTGTAGAATATGGTATCTCTCATTAGAAAAAGGATTACCGGCTCCAGTGTGCTACTTTCATTTTTAGAATCTCGAACCCTGATGTCTCCGTTTCAAATACCGCCTCGGTTTCAGTGATAGTTGGCACAGGTTCCGGCCTTATTGGCTAAAATATACCATTAAAATGAACAAAAAAATCCCGATTAGAGAAGGAATCTGGTTTAAAATCATCGTGAAAGAAGTCGAGCGACGAGAAAAAAATCACTATGAAGTGGAAAAGGTTAAGAGCTTACTACTTGGCGTAGATCACTACTGAAATCACCAACACGTAAACTTGGTAACGACGACTCATTGCACAGGGCTACACTATCTCACATGAGGAGATCTTTATATGAGATTATTCTATGGCTTGAGATAAGACCGAATGATCTCCAGTTTGCCAGTTTAATTGCAAACCATTTAAGGAGTTACGCATCGCAAAAGATTTCTGACTGAATTGATTATTTTTCGTTTTCTAGTTTCTAATCAAATAAAGCAAATGTCAAGAATGATAGAAGCAAAAGGTTCGACTTATTCATCGTCCTTTATCGTTTGGCCGACTGATGACGGCAGTAGCCACCACGATAGGAATTGCAGCTTTCTTAGATGAATACAGTTCGTAAGGAAGCGAATCTCATACCGAGCCACGGGTATGTATGGCGGCCTAGGAGACCCTAAGCCTGGCTATCTCGATATTCCGAGGAGAACCACTGCTGGGCAGAAACCAACGTACATCAGGTGAGAACAGAATTTTGTAGATCTCGAAGTTGTAGCCGAACGCACGCCGAAATTGAAGCATCTTCATGGATCACATATACAAAGCAATGAAATGCGCGGAATCAGGGTCTTCACAAAATATAGATTGGTCTATCTGAGAAAATCAAAGTGGTAAATTGTAGTAGCACCAAGGAAATATTATAATAGTTTTCACAGTGCTAGTTATTTCTCTAAGAGCGAGTGTTGCGCAGTGGTCGGAGGCGCGCTACAACACACATGTAGAATAGATCCCCACGCTCGTGACACACCAAGCCTTCCATCCGTCCGGGGTCGGCAAATTGGTACCAGACGTGCCTGAAAGGATAGCAGCACTGGCCCGATACATCGATAGGCTACCGCGAGTCATTGTAAAGGCCAGATATGCATTCAATCACCTCCGAACGATGCTTAATGAAGTCGAATTCATGGCAAATTCCTCAGGAATTGATAAACGCCGAGAGCTTTATGCTTTATTCTTTTGCTTATTTGTCTAGGTCGATGAACAATGTTTACGTTGAAAGCTGATATCTATTTCGCTTACCGGCTCAAAAATCTCCGCATTCGCTTCTGGTGTTGGCTGATCAGTTTCTTGCACTGATAACATCCAATTGCGAACAAGCTGTAATTATTCAAATCCATAGACTAGTTTAACGATTAATGACTTTTGATGAGTTTTTTGCTAAGAATATTGATTTTGCAATGTTCTTGAATGCCGCCTTAAAAATAGTAAAAGGCAAAAATCCGAAAAGTAGTTGATCGCTTTTTGTTTTTGAGACGCTCTCACAAAATTGAACTATGTACATCAAAAATAAGATTTAGGAGTTATAACATTATCTAGGAGAAGTCGTAAGTAAAAAGAGAAAGAAGTACAATCGAGTTGCTGTAAAAGTTCTTGAAGAAAAGAAAAACGTCTGGTTGTTCCGCTGATACAACATAATTTATGGTTTTAGAGGAATCCCTTGCAGGCGAATTCTGCTCAGACGTCTTGCAGGTCGCCTATATTTTAGAAGATGTCGCTCACGATCTCTGTGGCTAGCACACAGTATTTCTATCGTAAATGAAATGTCGAGCTGCTTGCTGCTGCCCATCCGAGCACTGCGGAACAATGAGCCAAAAGATCAGCACTGTGTTTTGGATCTTTTAGGTGGTCGATGGCTTCTTTGAAAAGCTCGAATGGAGCCCATACTGCTTCTCTTCTCCTTTTAATCCCTCCTTCATGCTATTCTCCATGTTAATCGAACGTACAAGGTACAAGCGCGCAATGGTGTCTGTAAGCATAGAACCATCCAGTTGAATTTGCTCATCTTTGCACTACAGGTTCTTCATGAGCTGGGTTTTCTTCAAACATGTACATACTCCGGTCCCTCAAACAGCTCGAAATCCTCAGCCGAGGCAGGCTTCCCCAATCTGCCACTCATCTAAGGGTAGGATTTTTTTCAGAATAATCGCATCATAAACGACCCCAGCACTTCTTCTTGGTCGGTGACGAAAATTTCTTTCCATCACACAGTTAAATCGAGTATTCGCATAAAGTAGGTAGTGGTTGAAACTAATACACAATGGTAGGACTTCGGATGCAAGCATGCACCATGTTGTGTTCCGGAAAACATCAATGCGCAAAACTCTTGAGGTGTTTCGGATAATTTTCAAAAATCTAAAGATGAATTGGGAAGACGAATGCCTCACTATCACACGTGACCTAACGTCCTATTTCAAAATGATATTTTGACCCCGGTGTGTGTCTTGCTCGTGACTCTACGTGAGCGATCGTTACATCACGGTCAGTAACCTTTCTGTTCAATAAGGCGTAGAACTACATTTGACCATAGCATCCTAACCCCATCTATTTAAAAGTTCGATTTTCATTGATACTTTCAAATTTTTTTACACCGAATAATTAAAATATCCTAATATAAAATACCTCTAGGCTCTGAAGAGGGTGAAATCTTCGAATCGTCAACCATCGACCAACAACACCAGCAAAAACAACGACAACAACGAAGACCTACACCAACCTCGCATCAACTAAAGAAGATCAGTTTATAAGATCATATAAATAAATATATCAACTATATATGCCGAGGTTTGTAGAAAGTCGATCTTTTGAGTTTCTTTGAAATGATGAATCTACAAGGAACAGGCGTGGCGTGCAAAGAAGTCTAGCAAGACAATTTTAACTTATTATTTACTGCATAATCTTTTTAATGGCTGGTTATATATTGCGAAATATAACTTTAATGATGCTGAGACTTCTAGGGTCCTAAACTCCAGACCGCAGGTGTTTGCGGTGGGCAACGAACACCCACTGATGGGTGATTGCTGATGGCAAAATATCGATAGAACTAGCTGAGAGACAGGCGAAACGAAGGACCCGCATGGTGCAGTGGTGAACGCGTTACTTCCCGGAAAGGATAACAGCACGTTCGTTCCCCACGGCAAACACGCAAACACCTGCGGTCCAGAGTTTTGCAAATATCTCAGCAGATTTAAAGTTATATCTAGAAAAACGGTTCCCACTATCGTTTCTGCCTTCTACTGCAAATTTTCCAATCATGTATTTGCTTCTGATGGGCTTTTCTATTGTGATATTGAAATCGCTGAAAACGTAAAAATGTAGGAGGTATTATCATTGTTGACGATTTCTTCAAATTGATGATGGAATGTATTTAGTTCAAACTCATCAGCTGAAACTCAGTGAGTAACAATTGCTGAAACCATTCTTCTTGTAACACATGTTCTGAAGACAAAGGATGGCCAGCCAAGCGAATGGAAAAGGTCTTATTCTTATACGTTCGATTGACCATTAGACTTGAAAGTCACCATGTTTTTTGTATGGGGACACCTTCTTCATTGTTTTCGGTGCAAATCATCTAATGGACAGAGAAGCTGAATCTTATAGGGGTTGCACGGCCATTTTCGTGTAGCGTTGATTCCTTATGTGCCTACCACATTATGTAAGAACGAATAATGATCGTCGAGAGCTCCTATGTGAGAATGAGACCCAATGAATCGAAAATAGTCCAAGTAAATTCAAAGGTTCATCAAAGTATTCTCCCGGCAAAATCAACAACTGCACAATCGTTGGCGGGTTAAATTGCAACGGTCTTGATGACGGACAGAAAAACTTAATGAATAGAACATTTTTGAAATCTATCAGTGAAAATATGAATTTACCGAGAGCGAATACAAAGCTTGTAATCAGAGTTCATTCTTATACAGTTAGTTGAAGAACAACCAGAATATTCCTACTAATCCAGAACGTCGGAGTGAAGCCTCTAACCGAGCGAGTCGAAATCGATCGCACGAAAATCCTTTATTTACACCTCTCCCTCTTCTCCACCCCTTTGTGCTCAATAGCTCATCACTAGCCTAATGGGGATATAAGCAAAACTGCCTCCTTGATTTCACTATGGTAAAATTTTCCGTATAAAACTGTACATTAAACTATTTAGTCGGAAGGAAAGAATGCAGTCTTAACTTTTGTGCAACAATGAGATCTGTGAAAGTATTTAATAATGGCTTAAAATAAAGAGGAGAAAAACTTAAACTCATACGAAAGGCAGAAACATAAAGATGAGCTTTTAGAATACCATTCTAATCACGGCAAAAGTAATTAAAAAAGTAAGAAGGATAGCTATTAGTTGATTTTGAACGTCTCACATGAGAAAATGGGGCGAGTGTAGCATAGTGGTTAGGGTTGGTCTGCAGCATACAAATTGTCTGACCTATAGGCAACTATCGCCCAATCTTGTTGTTGCCCGTCGTCTACAAACTTTCCACTCGAGTCATCTTAAACAGGATTGGCAGAACACTGGACGAAGGTGTATACTACTTTACTTTACTCCGAGGACGCGTGTGGGGCAGTGGTCGGAGACGCATTGCAACACACACGTGGAATCGATGGAGGCGTCCATGGCCCACCAACGTTTATTGGTCTCCTCAGAAAAATTCCATAGTAAAAATCGACAGATTTTCCTCATTTTTTTAATACGTGAAACTTCAGTAAAATGACGAAAAATTTTTCGAAGAATAAGTATAGTTACTATGAATCTATCTCCTGTATACTACTTTACTCCGAGGACGCGTGTGGGGCAGTGGTCGGAGACGCCTTGCAACACACACGTGGAATCGATGGAGGCGTCCATGGCCCACCAAGCCTTCCATCACTCCGGGTGGACAAATTGGTACCGGACTTGTCTGGGAGAATAGCAGCACTGGCCTGATACATCGATAGAGATACCGTGAGTGAGTCATTGTAAAAGCCAGATATGCATTCAATCATCTCCATCTTAATACTTAATGAAGTTGAATGCATGGAGCATCCTTCAAGTGTTGAACAACGCCGAGAGCATTATCCTTTGTCCTTTCTACTTTACCTTGCTGATGATTTTCATGCTACTTCTGTCAACAGCCTATAATGCTGAGATATTTGCAAAACCTCGGGCCGCAGGTGCCTGCAGGTGGTGAACGAACGCTTTCCGGGGAGTAACGCGTTCGCCAACACACCAAGCGGATCTTTCGTTTCGTCTCCTGTCTCTCAGCTAGTTCTATCGATCACTTTCCATCAACAATCACCCTTCAACGGGATTGATCTGGGGAGCTCAAATCGGCATTGAACCCAGTTAAACTGAGGCAATGTTTATAATCACAATCTTAACCTTTTTATTTACGAAGGTACCGCATGGTGTGGTGGTGAACGTATTACTCCTCATAAAGAACAATAGCGCGTTCGTTCCCCACCCGCAGACAGCTGCGGTCCGGAGTTTTGCAAATATCTCAACATTATAGACGTTGTATTTCGCGACCTATCCTGCCATTACAAAGAATAGGCAGTAAATAAATAGGTTAAGTTTGTCAAAAGTGCTATGCATATATTAAAAACACCGAGAGGAACGAATGAATGAGAAACATGGTTTCTAGCCTCTCGGTTATGTTAAATAGTGGATATTAAACCTTTCTTTGACGCTTCTTTTATTAGATAGCGCTCTTATGCTAGGTTATGTGAGTTGGCAGGATGTAAAAGAAATGGCTTCTGCGAAGAGGTCGTATACATATAACTGCAATTTACGCATGTAATACATGTTTTGAGATGATTGCACTCTAACGCCGACGGAGCAGTTGCAGCGCCCAGAAAGGCAATGGCGAAAATCATTCACGAATACTATTCAGGTCTCTTCGATAGCTACCTCCACCTTCTTCATATGAAATAAAGGAAGACAGATATGTTGTATCACCAGTTCTTCCTTCCGACGAAATCCGACATGCCATTTCGCCGGTGAGAAATCGAATAGCTTCACACCCGGACGGGATAAGACCTGAACACCTGAAAAACCTTCCGCCAGTCCTCATAAACACACTGCCTCAGTTCTTCACACGTTACCTGTCTTAATGCAAGATCTCTATTCAGTAAAAGACTAGCAAAGCCGTGTTATTGTTTAAGAAGAGTCACCTACACGATATCGGCAATTATCATCCAATCAGTTAGCTCGTAACCGCTTGTATGACCGTTTGTGTGAAACACTAAATTGCGTAATCTGTCCTTATGGCAGGGATGGTGACTGCATGAGTTCAGGTGCGATATACCTAATCTCTTGTGGTAATTGGCGGAGACGAATATATTGGCGAAACGAGCAGACCTTTATGTATCCGCATAAAAGAACACCTAGATAGCAAACACAAAGCAAGACAAGGCACAATACTAAGCACGCATTCCATACAAAAGCATAGCAGTAATTCAGTATTCGGAGAGGCGGAGAGGATTTTGATATAAAAGTCGCTACAGTCGTACGGGACACTAAAACACCAGCGCGCAAACTCCTCGAGGCTCTTTGGATAAATGCCAAAAATCCTACAATGGATGGCAGGGAAGAATGTCCCGAGATCACGCGTGATCTCGCCCCTTGCCTTCGCATCCGATCGTTGACGGGGGGTGCTGCAGTCGTCAGCCATATGCGACTCTTAGCGGCTGTTCTGCCTCGGTGGAGGACAGACGAAAAAAGCGGTGGACTTTTTCGAGAAGCCGTAGATCTTGTAATTATCGGCCAAATTTTCATCTTTCTGTTTGTGCTGTTGAAGTGTTTGACCTAG
>MQTX01000336.1:19857-153150 GCA_009735665.1 Angiostrongylus cantonensis
ATTGCGAAATATAACTTTAATGAAGCTGAGATATAGGCAGTAAACAAAAAAAAAACGGTTAAGATTGTGATTATAACTGGGGCCTCAGCTTAACTGGGTTCATTGCCGATTTGTGCTCCCCAGATCAATCCCGCAGTTGGGTGATTGCTGATGGCAAAAAGATCGATAGAACTAGCTGAGAGACAGACGAAACGAAGGACCAGCATGGTGTGGTGGTGAGCGCGTTACTCCCCGGAAAGGACAATAGCGCGTTCGTTCCCCACCATAGACACCTGCGGTCTAGAGTTTTGCAAATATCTCAGCTTCATTAAAGTTATATTTCGCAATATACCCTACCATTAAAAAGAGCAGGCAGTAAACAAAAACAAAAAAAAACGGTTAAGCTTAGGTACAGTTTATCTGATCTCATGTAAGGCGTGCGGGAACGAATACATTGGCGAAACGGGCAGACCACTCTGTGTCCGCATAAAAGAACACCTAGTCGGCAAATGTAAATCAAATACCCTAATAGGCAGGCACATGATCCAGAAACATAGCCGGGAGGACTTGAAGGTACTTGTCACGATCTTCGCATGGGAATCGAGAACACAAGCGCGCAAAGCTCTCGAGGCGTTCTGAATTAAATTCAGAAATGCGGAAATGAAGCGCAGGGAAGAATGTCTCATTGTCACGCGCGACATTGGGCAGTACGTAGGAATGTTATTCTAATGTGATGGGCACATTACACTTCCATGTGAATTCTGTGCGATTCTGCTCCACGCGACTTACTCAGTGGAGGCCTCATAGAAAGCGGTGGGTGCGCAAAACTGTGTTCATTGTGATTGAAATCCTGGTTTAGTGTTTTCTCTGTTTGGTAATGGAGGTGTTTATCGGAATAGATTGCTGTCAACTTGACATTTCCAGGCTCTGAGGAAGGCGAAATCCGTCGAAAGGTCAGCTTGTTGGTGAATGAAGAATAAAGTAACACTGCGTGTTTGCTCAGCAAGAGTATCGAGAACTATTTGATCAATACCGAGGTTAGTAAAAAGTCAGTCTAGGGAATTACTTTTGAACTAAATCAATTTTCATAGAAATACATATTTGGTTGGCTAAATATTCATCCCATTTCTTTCACGTTCATACCTTTTTATTGCTCATTGGATGTTCTCATCGATCACCTACACCACTTGTGGAAGTCGAAAAGAGGTCAGAAAACTCTCTTTGTTTGTGTCAGCTGTCAGATAACCCATTAGGTTCTACAGACTTAAGTTGCAAGTAAAGCATCAGCTTTTTTCAGGATCATTATGAGAGACTTCGAGTTAATGGCCATTCTCTATCTTATTGTACTGTTCACACCAGTTGGAGCACAAAATATAGTTGTACCGAATGTCCTTGAGAGAAACTAAGACTCTAGTCTACCCGATTTTCGACATAATATCGAATATGACAGCGTTTTCCAATCATTCTATCCTCATTAACACACCGGACAGATGCAGAAATCTTATTCCTTCTCTCGACTACCGACCTTTACGTCTACGCTAAACCATTTAGGTTCGCTTATTTTTGACGAAACGTTACCACATCGACAACCCCTCTTTGCTGACTGCCATCAATTCATTGTATTTAAAGAGCCGAACTCCTGGTCTTGAAGTTGTTTAAGGGTTTGGATTATAATGTAGTAAGAAGAGATGCCCTAATGCTTCACGATTTCCATAATCGCGCTTGCCTAAATTGGGTCGAATGCCTGTTCTACACTTATGGAAAGGATATAATACAGTCCCTTTTTCCTCACATAGCGTGTAGATGTTGTCCACCGTATTGAGCTGTTTGCTAAATTGGTATCTCCAACTATTCTCCCTATTCGTATTCACCAAATTCGTATTCGTAAATTCTTCCTTTGTCCGGTGTTCTATCAAAACCTTCGAAGCTAACTGGAGTAAAGTTTCTAGTCCATAGACAGGCGGTACCCTGGTTGATAGTTGGAGATGTTGTATAGGTCTTCATTCTTGTGTAACAACACGGTGTGCCTTAGTTTCGAGGTTTGTGAACACTTGCATTTTAATAGATGATGTGTGAAAAGCTGTACCAGCGTATTAATGAGGAGCGGCTGTAGATTCTCCACATGTTGTATTCTGATCCATTCTGGACCGGATGCTGTAAGTTCTTCACCAACGAGACAACAGGTCGGAAAAATGCTGTTGGGATTGGACATATATCTAATTTGACCTGGTGACTAGCTAGATAAATGTGGTTGTGGAATAGATCGCAGTAGATGTCGTGAATAGGGATCGACTCTGATCTTCAGTAGTCAGTGAATACTCTGTCTTGGCGCCGAAAAGCGCATCTTCGTGCTCTTGAAAGGATAAAGGATAAAGCTCTCGTCGTTGATCAATCCCTGAGGGATGCGCCATGCATTCGACTTCATTAAGTAACGTTGGAGGTGGTTGAATGCATATCCGGCCTTTACAATGACTCACGGTGCCCTGCCGATGTATCGAGCCAGTGCTGCTATCCTCCCAGACAAGTCTGGTACCAATTTGCCGACCCCGGAGGGATGGAAGGCTTGGTGGGCTATGGGCGCATTCCACGTGCGTGTCGTAGTGGCGCCTCCAACCACTGCGCCACACGCGCCTTAATGGCACGGAATTAGCGGCATTGTCACACTATTCTCGTTCTATGCAGTTTTATACCATGTTGCTCCTTTTCCCTATTTCTCTGTAGAACTTGGTAGTTTTTAATGCCAATGTAGCACAAACTTGAAGAGTTGAGCTGGTCATATAAGACATGTCAAAGAAACGGAAAAGTACATCTACGTGGCTAATAGACCGATTTTCTCAATTCATGTTGAGATGGTCAATTACGCGGTGGTCTTCATTGAGAAAATCTGTCTAACTTCGAAACACGTTCTTCTTATGAATTTGAGCAACATCTCACCGTGTTTGTCTCACCCCATTCTGCATATTTTGTTGTCAAACTCTTAACGAATCCTTCTGGAGCAAGGAGCCATAACGTTGGATTCACTAGTGATAACATTGTGTAAGATATTCTCATGTGTACTGAGCTTATCCCTGTCCATATTCTTCAAAGTGACTATATTTTTAGCTGGTCAATGGAACCGACGTTCATGGACAAGGTGGCTTTGGTGAGAATATTCCATCCTCATACTCTAACTGCACAATGATCCCTCAGTAAAGGAGATATGTCGTCTTCACCGGTAGTTTTCAAGATTGCAACAGTGTCTTTATAATGTTAACCTTTTATTTGCTGCCTACTATAATTTTCACGGCAGGGTAGGACGTGAAATACAACCACAGCGATGCTGAGATATTTGCAAAATGCCGGATGGCAAATGTCTGGTGTGGGGATCGAACGCGTTATTAACCTTTCATGGGGTTCGTGTATTACATACTGCACCACTGAGACCCTCGTTTTGGGTTTCTCTCAAAGTGTAAAAGGCTTTGTTTTCTTGAAAGTGTGTAATACATGGGCTCCCGGGAAGGGTAATCGTGGTTCGATCTGACCCGGGGGTCCACGTTTTGCGAATCTCTCAGTGTCTTTATATTCTTGTTGAGCAAACACGAGGTGCTGTTTCACTCTTTATTACCGAATAGCCGATGTTTAGCCGGATTTCGCCTTCCTACGAGCCTAGAAAGGTGAGGTTGACCGCAAGTAATATAACACTGTCGTTGGCAAAAATACATTCCTTAAAAATGATTATCCTTCACCTTTCATGCTCACCAGTCGTAATTCGTTGCCGTGCTTAGTGAAGAGCTTCATTTTGATTCAGTTTTTATCTTATGCGATGACAAATAGACGAAGTTAACCTTCTGAACGTGTTTTCTTTTCACACTGAACAATAGTAAGGACAACAATCGTGAAACGAATGAATGCTGTTTCTTCCGAAAAGTTATTGCTCTAACTTGACTTTCGCTCACACAGATAAGTAACATAAAAAAGTAAAAAGGATAATGCTCTTAGCGCTGATCAATCAATGAGGAATGAGCCATGCATTCGACTTCATTGAGGACCACTGGATGTGATTGAACGCATATCTGGCCTCTACAATGACTCGCAGTGGCCTATCGATGTATTGAGCCAGCGGTGCTACCCTCCCAGAGAAGTCTGGTACCAATTTGCTGACCATGGAGGGATAGCATGCTTGGTGAGCATTGGGCGCGGTGATCGATCCCATGTGTATTGCAAGACGCCTCCAATCATTGCGCTACACGCGCCGATTAATGAGTAACATACATTTGGAAGTGCTTGTTATATATTTAAAAATACAGATATGTAGGTAGTGATAGACGCATGTTCTGAAGTTTATGGTGCCAAAAAAAAGAAGTGTTGTGGCTGACTACAACAGGTGTGCCCGAAGAAAAGCAAACGATTGTGGAATGAAAGTGATTTGAATGAAACCATTCTCTCGCTGGATGACAGTCAGCATATTTATCCGTTCTGCTTGCAGTTCTTCGAGTGAATGTTTTCTGCATCTGCAAGTAACGTCGTCCTCATTCCTCTTCCTCTTCCTCTTCCTTTTTCGTTCCTTCAGCACGTTGATCGGGAAATTTACAGCTCAATGCTAGATCGACTTCGTGAATGATGGAAACAATAATCAGGTCCCTTTCTGAAGGAAACGACGGACACCAGATTTGTCACCTGCTGCTTGCAGAACTATCGTTGACTCTAGTTGGTCTGTAGCATTGCAGAATTACTGTGTTCAACGACAATATTTGTTTTTCCTAACAGGAAGGTTAGAAACAGTACCTACGGACAAAAGTTCAACAAACGAGTCCTCGTTTCGTTTATGATTATTTATTATTTCCTACCTCAAAAATCTTCCAACCGAATAATTGCAGTATCATGGGCGGATAGCGCTGTGGTAGTAATGTCTGTTATCACGAGCATAGTACTAGTTCGATTCCGCTCCAGGCCAACGAAGCCTCTCGTACCTCCGGGGTCGCGAGTTTGGTACCGCACTTATATGGGAAAAAATCACTCTCTGCAATCCAAATGGGAACGTTTCAGTCCAGGTAGCTCAGGACTCCAGGAAGAATTGCTCGACCAGCATTCTACGACATTTAAGATGAAATGGAAATCGCCAAGCAGCAACCGAATGCACACCTAAAAACTTGGAAGACCTTCGTGGATGATGTATAGGAGGAAACGAATTGGATGTGAGAAGCGCTGGGATCCGCACAATAGACGTGAAGACGGATCAAATAAAACGAAGTAAAAGAAAATGCCGTATAATTCCTTTTTGCCTACCATTTCCTCAAAGTATCCCTACGCCGCTTCAAGTCCAAATTAATCAAAAGTAGAAGTAAATATGAACATCTGTTGATGATGATAATATTGTTAAAGAGGAATATTAGTTACCTAAGGTGATCGGACTTCGTGTAAGTTGATATGTTGTAATAGGAGATGGGAGTAATCACAACAAAGCCGATGTGAGGCAAGGTCAAAGACACCGTGAGCGTAAGGTATGATTTGAGGGCCTCGTCACAAAGGCGTTGTAGTTGAATAGTACTTTAGCTGATCAGTTAGGTCATATCAACAACAACCACTCGTTATGAAAGAGCACTGCCGTGTGAGCATGTCTCATTCGTGCGGTGTTGCACTGAAGAGATCCGTCTCGGTGCTATTACGAAAACGTCACATCGAGAAGAAGAACAACTGTGGACCATCGACTCCCGACCATCGGTTCTGATGGAGACAAAGACGTCGAAACGTTAGCCGAATAAAACTTATTTATCAACCTTGTGTGAGCTCGACAATTTAACGCATGTTGATATCGACTATATTAAATTGATTTTTTCCCCGTAGACCATTACGGTAAAATGCTCAAAGGAAAATGTTGTCAAGTATTATCTAGCTGGTCGTATTTTCTTTTTATTGATGGAGTTCTTAGGATCAGAACGGTTTTTGGTCTGAAGGAAGAGTCTGCAGACAGTACCATTTACAATTCCCTTGAAAAAAACCAAACTTTAAGACCTTTTAATTTTTTTAGTGCATGTCTGATAACAAGTTCGATGTATATAGAAGTTTGCCGAGATTGGCGACATTCTACACCACTGTCCGCTCCTCGTTATCGTTGAGTTTGATAGATTCGTGTCAATGCACTTTTAATTCAATGAGTGCACACCTTAAACGAACATCTGATCTCGCTGTGAGCTTTGTTACACGAAATAAAGACCATTGGAAAGCGTGGGTCTGTATGGACAAAATGTGGCTTATTCTGTTCTATAGCAACAATAATAGGATATTTGCTGTCGATTAGAAGTTCCTTTCCTTCCGTTTTGTTTTCACAGAAGAACAACCGGGGTTTCTTCTGCGAGAATACCGTGATGTGGTGCCGTTGATATTTACAGCTGTAGCGTTTACACTACAAATTTTGGGTTTCATTCATTACAATAATCTGTGCAAAACTGAGGACTGCAGGTGTCTGCGGTGGAGAACGAACGCGCTACTGTCCTTTCCGGGTAGTAACGCGTTCACCACCACACCATGCGGGTCTCTCAGGTAGTTCAATCGATCTTTTGCCATCGGCAATTACCCGTCAGCGGGAATGATCTAGGGAGCCCAAATCGGTAGTATTGAACCCAGTTAAGCTAAGCTATAACTGAAAATATCTCAGTATCATTGTGGTTGTTTCACAAATAATACCCTTCGGTGAAAACTTGTAAAAGGCAGTAAATAAAAACTGAGCACAATAATCTGTTTTTGAATTCGAACTTTAAAGTGGAAATAGTACTTGCGGCGAAAGCATATCAACCTTTAGGGCGATAAGATCTAATGTCCTCTGAAATCCTTCAATGTTTTTCAGCAGTTGCTAAAAAACGTAGTATTTTTGTGAATGCATGAAAGAGGAGAATATCTGATCGCACTTATTTGACAAGAGGCGGGATCAAATTAAATACAGCTTGGGTTGTTGCAGTACAACAGACCAGGGCTATATGGACTACCGGCGGAACCCTGAGTACTGCTATACCTATTGTTTGCTAACGCATGGGACTACATACCGTGATTTCCTAGATGATTTTTTTTACCAGGCCCGTCATCGCATCTACTGTGCAAATTCCAGCACGTTTTGCATTTGATTTGTTTCCTTGCATCCATCATCCACGAAAGTCTTCCAACTTATCTCCGTGTGGATTCTTCTGCTGCTCGAGGTTTTTTTTCGTCTCCGAATGTCGTTGAACGCTTATGGAGTTAATTCTCTCTGGAGTCCTGAGATAACCGTACTAAAGCGCTCTCACTTGGAACTGCTTAAACTTGCATAATTGAACTTCTGCGTTAACAATGCTTTGATCTAACCCATTTAAGATTGTAAAAATCGGATTTTATTAAGTCTCGTTAACAATTATCAATAACTTTCTACATTACTGAGCTGAAACGAAAGTGGTATAAGAAAATTTTGTTCGGCTAACATTTCGACGCCTTCGCCTTTTTAAGAGTCGCATTGATCCAAGTCAATGGTCAACAGCTGGTCGTAGCCTTGATGTGAATGTTCCTCGTCGCATCGAGTCGAACCCAGTGTACGGAGCAGCGTTCAACTACGGAACTTCACTTAGCGATGTCCTTTTATACAGTCCGGATGTTGGCCGATTCCCTCCATCGGATGTGTACTCCACTTTGGTCGGTAATGCCCTGTAGCAATCGGTAATTCATGTAGTTCATTAGCTACTTTGTAACTTGTCAATTTCTTAAAAACGTCGTTCAGACCGTCCCCGCTGTAAGTGATTGCTGATGACACCGCTAGGGTAAAAAATTGTTTGAGAGGAAGGAAAGCTAGGGCCTCCGTGATACAGCGAGATTGCACATGAAACGCGGAAACGGTAATCACTGCTAGGTATGATATCTTTATCCTCCCCGTGTATTGAATAAAAACGGTTGCAATTGCAAACAAAATGAGGTTCAGGTTGTTTAGCTCACAACTTCCATCTAAAACTTAAGTTTCTTCGGCGTTTACCGCCGTCCTTAGAGAGCACTAATGACCGAGTGATGGTGACGAAACAATTCGTTTGAGTAAAGTGGATATAGTTCGCTTCTAGAGAAAGATGGTCAGTTCTGGTGTAAAACATAATAAAGATGAATGGTTACCTAAGGGTAAAGTGAAATTTGGGCAGTTTTCTCATAAAAGTTTGTAAATCGCATCAGTTGTTGACATGTCATAGCGATTTAAGGTGGTGTTAGATTTGAAACAGATGATCTATACTGGTAGTTTTTCTATAATGAGTTTCACTTTCCTTCAATGGAAATTTATTTAGTGTGAGTAAATAAGGGATTGTGAAGGAAGAAAGAAGAGGAAAAAGGAAAAAGGAAGAAGGAAAGAGGAAAGAGGAAAGAGGAAAGAGGAAAGAGGAAAGAGGAAAGAGGAAAGAGGAAAGAGGAAAAAGGAAAGAGGAAAGAGGAAGGAGGAAAGAGGAAAGAGGGAATAAGAACGAAGAAAGGAGAAAGAACGGAAAAGAGAAGAAAGATGAGGAAGGAGAAAATAGAAGAAAAAACGAGCTGTTGCAGCGTCGAACACCAGAGCTCTCAGTACTCTGTTTTCGAAACGCATGATTTGTCGGTGTGGTTTTTCGGCCAGCTCTTCCGATATTGATGTTGCAAATTTTCCATTTCTTTGTAAGTGCGTATGAGCAGCTCGAGATTTATAAGACCACGTTCTCACAATGAAATTTTGCTGTCGGCCTTACCGCTGAGAAGCTATACACGAAAACTCTTTCCCGTGGTACTTCCCTTGTAAAGACGAGAAACGCGCTGTGAATTACGTTTTCCTTTCTGGATTTGACAGCTGCTTACGAGATGTTCAAAACTGAGCATTTTTACTTGTCATCTAGTTATTATCTGCACTCACTGTTCTAATCATTTAACATTATCAATGTCTTGATATAACGATTGTCTGAGGAATTTCCTGCTATCGATCCAAAAAATTTTTCTCATAAGCTCGGTAAATTTTCTTCTTTCCTCAGAAATATAAGAGCACGTGTAGCCCAATGGTCGGAGGTGCCTTGCAATACACATGCGGAATAGATCCCGCCGCTTGTGGCTTACCAAGCCTGCCATCCCTCCGGTGTCGGCAAATTGGTGCCAGACTTGAGTGAGAGGATAGCACCACTGGCTCGGTGCATTGGTGCCAGACTTGAGTGAGAGGATAGCACCACTGGCTCGATTATGCATTCAATTACCTCCAAACAATGCTTAATGAAGTCGAATTCATGGCGCACCCTTAGTGATTGACCAACGCTCGATGCTTTATCCTTTTATTCTTTTTATGGCCCAGAAATACGTACGAGTACTAGACAGGAAGCCATTCTGCTGAGATGACCACTTAATTCACTATGACGTTCTACTTCTAACAGAGGTTTGTTGTTGTTTGCCACCTTCAGCACTAGGTTTTCTCACGGGTATCGATTTAAAAATAGTTAGATCCTTCCAACGGAATCCAAAATCCACCGAAGCAGAAGTGCACAGCCACTCAGTGCATTTTGGGACATCTTAGACGTGGTTCTATTCTGAGCAATTGGTGGTGACGCTTTCCGTCAAACACACCTGCCCATCAATTACTCAAACCTCGCGATTGCTGAACAAGAAAACTACGCATTCATATTCCAATGCCGAGGTTAATAGGAAGTTGAACCTGGGAACTGTTCATCAGGTACTGTTTGCAACTAGGCAACGTTTTTGAACAGCTCTGTAGAATTGGCCGAGTTCTTTGGAAAGCTAGTGTTATGCATCCTTTCCTCGTCAGATGAGGAATCGTAAAGCTCGTTTCTGTTGTTGAATAATGGTAGACGCAAGGCGGCAGAATTCGTTCCGACCAGCATGGGTTTTCGACGGCGTGCTATGACGATCTGAGAATGCTTCAACACGGATATTTTGGGATTGCACAGAAGACAATACTCGATCAGCACTATGAAAAGAAGATTGGTCTTCAATTCGCAACCGAATCTAAGCTCGAATCTGGTTATCTTTTTGCAAGTCGACGGGTAGAATAAGGGAAATATTGGAGTTTTCATGAAATATGAAAGCGAGCTATATACACATCCAGGTGCGCACGATAAGGAAAGAAAAATGAAATATAAACAAATTGGAAAAGCCATTTACGCAAATAGAAGTATGAAAATGCTCTTTTGGGAAATATACGTCATGCATCATTAAAATACGAGGCCTACCAAAACGATGCAAAAAAAATCTTACCAGGTAAAACTCGGGACAAGTAACGGTTGTGATGTCGTTCAGTATGGGCCAGGCGTTCGCTCGACCACGCCCAAACTAACCGTTTAGGAGTCGGGAAATTGCTAACATATCTGTGTGCGTTCGGCTCGTACCCCACGATCCACAAAACACGGCGACTGCTTGCGGTGCCGAACTGTGAAAAATTTAGCACGGCTATCACAGGAATCGAGAGAGAATTGGCTCAAACAGTATTCAGCGAAATTCACAAAGGAGACTAGAAATTTTCAAGCAGGAATCAAATTCGCACGCAAAATCTGAAGTCCTTCGTGGGTGGAATATAGATGTGAGGAAAGCAATCAAATGCTGCGACCCGCCGCTCAGCATGTGGTCTCGGGTTGTGTGAAGTAACGAAATAAATTGCAGGTTGATTTTTCGCTGAGCATTACGACTATGATCTACATCGTATAAATAAATAAATGCATTAGTTTAAAAGAAATTTAAAAAACAGCTAGGAAATCGTTGTAAAATTCACTTCCCTTGGTGCCCATCCATGCCCTCGTACAAACTCGATTTGACGACGGCGGCTCTGCACCGGCTTGAGACTCGACGAGTGTTATTCAACTGGGAAAACGACTTTTTCGCGCGAAAAAAACGAAAATCACTTCATCTGTTGTCGCATGAGAGAGTTCTACTGACAGCGACAAATATGAGAGATTTATCTCGAAGAACACGGCAATCCTCAAAAGTGCGTGAAGACATTGAAAAAGAAACAATATACACACCGATGAACTGATTGAAGGTCACAAATGACAAATGCTCGAAGATTCAAATCTGGATAGAAATCCTGAAATTCACGGGATAATCAAGTGCGAAATGGCCGAGGAGGATACGGTATCACATGAAGCTATAAGCTTATAAAGCATCCAGAAGTAGCGAATATTCACAAAACCGATGATTTCTACGTCCCAGAGAAGTTGCAAAAAACATTTCCAACGCTTTTAAACAGATCACGGATATATGTCAGTGCCAATGGAAAAAAATACTTTAGAACAAAAAACATAGAAGACCGGTCGTCCAATAAAATGCATCAGATTTCGAGCAAAAACATTAAATGTTATATTCCAGTTTGAAGGACGCTTGTGACGCAGGGGTTGGAGGAGCCGTGCGACACACACACGCATGGGATCGATCCCAGCGCCCGAGGTTCATCAAGCCTTCCATCCATCCTGAGTCAGCAGATTGGTACCAGGCCTGCCTGGAATGATAGCAGCACTGGCTCGATACATCACTGGGCAATCGCGAGTCATTGTAATGGCCAAATATGAATGCAGTCACCTCCAAACGATGCTTAATGAAGTCGAATGTATAGCGCATTTCTCAGGGATTCATCAACGCCAAGAGCTTAATCCTTTATTTTATGTTCACATTAACTTTCATTAAAACCGCTTAAAAAGTTGAAGAAGAAAGTCAGAAATCATCTCGCACTTGGAAAATTCTCCTAGCTTTCTCAATAGCAGCTGGGCAAAACAAATGCACATGGCAATAAGCGCCTTTTAGGCTCAGACATTAAAAAAGCAAGAGAAATGAGGTGCGATGTAACTAAGATGAAGCTGATGCGCAGTACGGCAATGGGTGTACTACGAGACCAATGTTGGAACCCTCACCGGCTGTCACAATTAATATTTACTCTTCGTAGTTATTTTTTGTAAGATCTTAGTTCTGGTAACAAACACTGCATAGAATGATGATTTCGACAGAAAAATGGAAAATGTATAGTGAATGAGTTCAGCATAATGCGGCATGAATTGATTCCAATGCATATGGGACAAAATACCGTTCGTTCACAGTTCTAAGCCAGTCCATTTGAATTCATACTTTATTAATGAAAGCATGCAAAAACATGTTTTTTGTTTCGTCAAAATGAAATTGTGATGTTCTGGATACCAAGAGACGTCTTTTCTCACTTCATTTTCCTGTTCAAATTTGTTTCCCAGAGATAAAACCAACTAGGATTTTGTCCCAAGGACATGATGATATTCTCTAATGTTTCGCTGATGATTGCGGCTACAATATCTGCTTTAAGGACTTCAACTGGATTGTGATTTTCTTTTTGGAAAATCTAGAAGCATAAAATAGGAATGATATTTCGGCTTGATTATCTACATTTTGACGCAGTACATCGAATCCAACAGCTTCGAAGGATTCGCGCATTGTTGAGAGCTACTTCACTGCGTTCTCAACGCGATGAAATTGGGCACTTTATAAAAAGTGCGCTGTTCTTTATTGAATTGGACCAGAAGAGATTAAGTGGGATGACGGGTAAACACTCGATTTTGGAATCGAACACGCATGTCATGAATCCGGAGTGATGCGTCGTCGTTTGCAATCGCTGACTTCTGGTATTGTCCAGATTTCTGCGCATTCTCCTCGAAAACACTACTAAGGATGACAGAGGGAAAGTAGAACGCAGAAACAAAGAACACTTTGACTATGAGCACCTGTCGCTTTACAGCTGATATTGGAGTAGGCGAAGGATCGCAGGACAGAAAATGCAATAAGAGCAATTTTAGCGGCATTTCACCAGAAAATAGAAGCTGTGAGAAAGTACTCATGAACTCCTTTACTACTTTCCAGAAAAGTCATTCATAAGGCAAGTCAAAAGACCAACTTCCTTCAAACCTCGGCTCGAATAGCAGCAGAAAAATCTATACATGTGTTTTCACGAGTTGCCCTTGTGGAGCTGTTGGGAGATTGGTATAAATTGTCATTGTCAAAAACGTCAACGCGTAAGACTGTTAAGACATTCTGGAGAAATTTCAAGACTCCAAACATAAACCGAGAAGACGAATGCCTCACTACCACGCGTGATATGGTGTCTTATTTCAAATTGATTTTTTGACCTGGGTGGGTTTCACTCGTCATCCCACGTGGGCAACACACAGGTGGTCCCAGTCGCAAAAGCACGGCTCTGAAGAATGCAAAGTCGTCGAGATGTCAGCCACCGAACAACAGCAACAACAAGAACAACAGCGACAACTTATACCAAGCTCACATCAGCTCAACAAGGGCAACTCGGTATAAAAGGTAGTTGAATCGATGTTTCAGCATCTGATATACTCAAGCGCAGCGACGAATGGCAGGTGACCAAGGTTCAACGGAAGGTTTTCTTTTCTTGCTTTACACCATTCACTTCATATCCGTAGAAAACTCCGCGCAGCGCCTGCTAAACAAGCAGACGAAAAATTTGAGAAATCATGCTAAAGGTAACCTATTTCTCTTAGGTGTGTAATAAATGAGCTGAACACAAAAACGCTTCAACACTGAACTAAAGATGTTGACAATTCCTGAGCAGGAGATGGAAAATGAGAAAAAAGCAACGATTCGAGGAAAGGTGTGATAAGAAGTAGGGGCTATTTGTTGAGGATGTGCGCCTTAGTACGGAACTTCTTACGATAGATGCTACGATGCGAGGTAGCTATGCTTCCTTTAAAGGATAAACGATGATCTATAAATATGGATTTGTCGGTAAGTGCGCTGAACTGATGACATCTCATTCAGCGCATTTCGATATTTACTTAGGCATGTGGAAAGCATAGGGTAATGTCATTACATGCGAATGCACTTCATTGAAGAGGCTTCGTCGATTTCGCAATGGTTTTCTAACGAGCGTTTTCGAATGCTCACTGTTGTGTCGAATCGACGCCGGCTGTTTCGCCTGATCACTGTGGCCGATGTGCGCCACGTCTTTGATTCCTGTCGTATCGTATGTGATCAAGCATATCTTCATTCACACGAGACTCAACACTAGGTGGAAAATCTTATTTAACATCCTTGGGGAATATTCGGCGACTCACCAATAAATTATTGCAATTCCATATGTTTTCCGACGCGACAAAGTGTAAGCAAAAACGACGCATTTTGTTGGATGTCGTGTTTCCTAAACAGAAGTAGAAAGAATGATTCCATCAATGCCGAGGTTAAGGGAAAGTCGGACGTGGGAGTTACTAGGCAGTAAATAAAAAGTTCTACGTAGACAATGTTTTTCGAAACAGTTATCAAGTTCTACTGCCCTTTTACTTCAAATCTATTTCACAGCTTACAGACCAAAATTTATGAACATATACAAAATATATATATATATATAAAAGATTATAAGTATAATATATTAAGATTGTGATTATGCCTATAGCTGTTAGGATCGACTTTCTGTTAACTTCGGCATTGGAGTATGAATGCGTTGTTCTCATCTTCAGCAATCTCGAGGCTGTCATACAGCATACATTTACTTCCATAGAAAAATACAATACAACACAACAGTAGCTGACGTTTCGGTTGAATCGCCTTCTTAAGAGCCGCTTTTTACGTGATTTCCAATGAGGAAGATTAGAACAGCTGATTATAGCCGCATATGGTTGATGACTGCACCACCCCACATCAGAAATTGATCCGAAGATACGGGATCAAGTCGCGTTGGATCTCTGGCATTCCTCCATGCAATTCATTGTGGGGTTTTTGGCATTTATCCAAAAAGCCTCCAAGAATTTTGGCTTAGGTGTCTTAGTGTCCTCTGCGAGGATAGTCTCTTTATCTTCAAAATCGACTCCGCTATTCTTGTGTATCCTATGCTTGCCTAGTGGGGTGCCTTGTCTTGCTTTTCTTTTGCCATCTAGGTGTTCTTTTATGCGGATACATAGAGGTCTGCCTGTTTCGCCAATATGTTCGTCTCCACAATCATTACAAGAGATCAGGTATATCGTACCTGAACTCATACAATCACCGTCTATGCCGTAAGGGCAAATTACGCAATTTGTTGTTTCGCTTAGACGGTCATGTAAGCGGTTACGAACTAACTGACAACGTAGAGGATGGGGTGGTATTTCAACTAACGCTACCGATTTTTCTAGACCTACTCTTTTTTAGGCATCGTTTTATAGCTACACTTATTTCATAGCTAATAAAGGGTCAGCATAAACGGGATTTTCTTTTGGCCAAGTGTTTGGTCTTGGGGCGTCGTTCTCCTCTTTGAACATATCTCGTCGGATTACTACTTCGTAACCACTGGAGATGGCTACTTGCCGAGCCAAGTCACGCGATTCCTCCTTTAATTTCTCTTTCGTACACACGGGGATGGCTCTTCGAAACATGTTTCTCACAATCGCTCTCTTTGTGTGTGAAGGATGGGAAGAAAGGAAATGAACCAGGATGTTTTTGTTACCTGGTTTTCGGTACCATTTTGTCATGTAACCGCTACTTAATAAGTTCACTTATGCGTTAAGAAATGGAAGTCAGGTCTCCTTCAGTTTTTCTCGGATGAATTTAATATACTTAGACTGTTCATTCAATAATTCAAAGCATTTGTCCATCTCCTCCTGAGCAGAGAAGATGACAAAACAATCATCTATATATCTGCAGTAGAGTAGCGACCGGAGGTCGATAACCAGGGCTTTTATTCTAGACGTGAACTTCCAGGCTTTCAAAAGGGCGATACTGCTGCCGAAATGTCAGCTACTGTTGTATTGTATTGTGTGTTTTTTTGTGGAAATAAATGTATGCTGTATAACAACCTCTCGATTGCTGAACAAGAAAACAACACATTCATATAACTATAGCCTCAGCGTAACTGGGTTCAATGCCGATTTGGGCTCGCCAGATCAATCTCGTTGACCGGTGATTGCTGATGGCAGAGAACAACAGAATTAGCTGAGAGACAGGCGAAAAGAAGGACCAGCGTGGTGTGGTGGTGAACGCGTTTCTCTTGTAAAGGGCAATAGCGCGTTTTTTCCCCACCGCAGACATCTGCGGTCCGGAGTTTTGCAAGTATCTCAGCATCATAAAAGTTATATACGTGGGCACGTGTGGCGCAGTGGTTGGAGGCGCCCTGCAACACACGTTAGATCGATACCCACGCTCGTGGTTCAACAAACCTTCCATCCCTCCGAGGTCGGGAAATTGGTAGCAGACTTGTCTTGGATGACAACAACTCTGATTCGCTACATCGGTAGGCCACCGCGAGTCATTGTAGACGCCACATATGCACTGAATCACCTCCAAACGATGCTTAGTGGTGTCAAATGCATGGCGCGTCCTTCAGGAATTGATCAACCACTAGAGCATTTATCCTTTATTGTTGGTTGATAGGTTATGTTCATGACATGATAAGGTAGGATAAAATGTATACCGAGATAGACTTAAGTTTGAGTTATAAAACATTTCCTCGTGCTGACAACAATGGTTTTGGGGATGAAGAACGGTAGAATTTAGCAAATAGTAGGAAATATACTTCTTAATATTCCAAAACCGTAAGTTGTTAAAGACTGACCGAATCTCGTAGGAGAACCAGCGTATTTCAGGGTTTAAATCGTGGAAGATTTTCCCCTTTCTTGCGGCTACCGTGAGAACAACGGTGGTCGTGAATTCATCGTTTTCCCTCTCGTAGAAAATGTTGTCCCTGGATGTCGAATTGTGATATAGGCCAGCGATTTACCTACCGCTATGGTCATCTAAGCTAATGAATTTGACCGATCGATCAGAAAACTCTGTTGAGAGTTCGGCAAGACCACTCGGGTTACCAATGCGGTCATTTTTTCTCAAAAATTTAGGAAAATTCTGCCGTCAAAACACCTCGTACCAAAAGTGTGACGCCTTTCATGTCTTTCGAGTGAGATGAGTTCACATAGAAGTTATGACACACGACAAGGACAAATAGAGAAGGTTTTCACGCACGATTTGCTCCATAACATTACTCAACGGAATTAGAAGCGACATAGTTGACAGTGCGCAAAGTAAATGAAGAATCGTTTCTGGAAGAGAGTGGTGAACAGTGGAGTATGACTAAAGGAATTGCCTTTTTGACAAGGAGGATGCCACATGGAAGACATCTGTTTGCCCAGTCGTCTACAAATGAAATGGTTCGTTTTCGTATTTAAGCAAGATTTTAGAGGAAAAACAAACCTCGATGTCCCCTCTTTGTCCCTTCATGCTATCGTTCTCTGCATGAGAATTTTTGCGACATTTTTGCGTTGTAGGATAGGATGAACCTAATTCTATCTTATGAAGCATATCAACACGACATTGTCATCGTCAAACTGAAGTTCAATGTGAAGCTCAAGGAATACTAAGTGAAGAGAACCATGTCAGAGACGTTTCCTTGGCTGTCCCAAAAATTTAAAAACATCGCCAGGGACATCCATGTAAAGGTGTTACTTTTCACTCTTGGATCAAGAAAGCCTGAATGCAGTCAGCGCCAGGATGTAAGGCCTATTTTATCGCAGTCGACTAAACGTAACAGCCTTTTTCAATCATAAAGTTCTAAACAAACAATCAAACTGAGAAACGAAGAAGAACTAAATGATCGCAGAAATAATGCGATCATTGTGAACACATGTCCTTTAGGAAATGCCGAACGAATTGGATGACATGAATTCAATAAAATGGATGTCCCCAAACTTTAACGCATGTTCGCATTTATAAAAGGCATATGGTTAAATCTCATGAAACAGGGAAATAAGTGATGCAGCGACAAGTGGGCGGATAGTTCGAAAAACTCTCTTTGTTTTCTAGGGAATTATGATGGGCTGTCTTTGTTATGACGCTACGAATCTAGTTCTGCTTCTTAAACCACACTTCAGCCATATCCAGATTTAGGAATATGTGGCCCCAAAGGATAATTTCGGAGTACTATTTAGCAGTTGAGAAGCGCTTAACGTTCATAGAAAGGACTGCAAAAACATTGTTGCACCAGGGACTCAATGACTTTTTTCCGCACAAAATCGGAGCTAAGAACACCACTAAACTCTCTTTGTTTAACGTAATTCTGGTGGAACAACACGGAAAGGACATCCAGGATCAATACTTTTAAACGAACAAAGAGTAAAAAATGCGTCGTCGCCTTTCTCAGCAATCGCGATGTTCTTAAACAGCATACGTTTACTTCCATACAATAACATAGAACACAATCGTAGCTGACGTTTCGGCAGAATCGCCTTCTTCAGAGCCTGGAAGGGTACACTAATACGCAACCTACTAGGTCAAATGCTTCAGTAACATTCACGGAAAGACGAGAATCTAAATGGTAGTCGTATCGTACGGCCAGGCAGCTTCTCGAAAAACCCACCGCTTCTTTTTATGTGCCTTCCATTGAGGAAAAGCTGCTGATCATCGTCGCATTTGGTTGACGACTGTACCCCCCCCCCATCAAAGATCGATGCGAAGGTACGGGGCGAGATCACGTGTGATGCCGTGGCATCCCTCCCTACTGTTCATTTTAGGGTTTTGGCATTTATCCAAAAAGCCTTAAGAAGCTTGCGCGCTGGTGTTCTGGCATCCTGTACGAGGATAGTGTATCTTAACATCGTCTCGGCTATGCTTTTGTATCCTATGAGTGCCTAGTGGTGTGCCTTGTCTTGCTTTTCTTTTGCCATCTAGGTGTTCTTTTATGCGGATACATAGAGGTCTGCCTGTTTCGCCAATATGTTCGTCTCCACAATCATTACAGGAGATCAGGTATATCGTACCTGAACTCATACAATCACCGTCTCTGCCGTAAGGGCAAATTACGCAATTTATTGTTTCGCGTAGACGGTCATGCAAGCGGTTACGAACTAACTGACAACGTGGAGGATGGGGTGGTATTTCAACTAACGCTACCGATTTTTCTAGACCTACTCTTTTTTAGGCATCGTTTTATAGCTACACTTATTTCATAGCTTATAAAGGGTCAGCATAAACGGGATTTTCTTTTGGCCAAGTGTTTGGTCTTGGGGCGTCGTTCTCCTCTTTGAACATATCTCGTCGGATTACTACTTCGTAGCCACTGGAGATGGCTACTTGCCGAGCCAAGTCACATGATTCCTCCTTTAATTCCTCTTTCGTACACACGGGGATGGCTCTTCGAAGCATGTTTCTCACAATCGCTCTCTTTGTGTGTGAAGGATGGGAAGAAAGGAAATGAGCGAGGATGTTTTTGTTACTTGGTTTTCGGTACCATTTTGTCATGTAACCGCTACTTAATAAGTTCACTTGAGCGTTAAAAAATGGAAGCCAGTTTCCTTTCGGTTTCTCTCGGGTGAACTTGGTGTACTCAGACTGCTCATTCAATAGTTCAAAGCATTTGTCCATTTCCTCTTGAGCAGAGAAAATGACAAAACAGTCATCTATGCATCTGCAGTAGAGTAGCGATCGAAGATCGATAACGGTGGCTTCTACTCTAGATATGAACGCGGTAGCAAGAATTGGTGCCAACCGCTGCAGCCGCTGTCCCATTGCCAACCCTTTCATTTGCGCGTAATATTTCCCAGAACATCTGAGGATCGAGCAGTTTAGACACTCCTTTAAGAGGTGCTGGATGGACATGCATTTTTATTTTACCTTCATGTTCAACAGGAAGTTCGTGGATGGCTTGCATTGCGGAGTCATTCAATACGTTGGTGTAGAGCGCAGAAACATCGAAAGACTCCACCACGTACGCGTTATTAGGAGACGCGATACGTAGGCGTTCTAGGAACATTTGGGTGTTCGTGAAGTGAGCTGGAACGTGGTTAAGCAGCTGGGTGAGTATTATGGTCAAAAATGTGTTAGTTGACAGATCAGATATGAAGACGTCTACAGCGCCCGTGCTATTGTACTCACATTAATGGTCGAGGAACTCGACCAGGAAAATCTCCATTCGTGTCATCACGCTTTGGATACGAGTTGTCTTAGACTTGACTGCTGTATTGGATGCAAGTGTTGGATTTTTTCAGAGTTACTACTATAAATGTTAAGCTTCGATGTATACCGACATATCAGAAGCACGAACATTCCTATCCACTATGAAAGGGTAAACACCTGGAGAGAACGAGTTGAACGAATTCATAAATAACAACGGTTGCAAATTTATCAGCATAAAAAGTGGCAAGAAAACAAGTAAAAAAGGATAAATCTCTCGGCGTTGATCAATCCCTGAGGGATGCTCCATGCATTCGACTTCATCAAGCATCGTTGGAGGTGATCGAATCGAAGGCATTTCTGTCCTTTACAATGACTCGCGGTGGCCTAGCGATGTATCGAGCCAGTGATGTTATCCTCCCAGACAAGTTTGGTACCAATTTACCGACCGCGGAGGGATGGATGGCTTGGTGGGCCATGGGCGCGGGGATCGTTTCCACGTGTGTATCGCAGTGGAGCCTCCAACTACTTTGTCACAAGCGCTCTTGGAAGATATAATGGCATTAAAATAAGAAGATAGGGGTGACTTTATCATGAAGCCTACAGCACGTAACATTGACCCTTTTCGTCAACCCACTAGCACTGCAGTTTTCAAAAATCTTTCTCTCGTTTTGCTCGTGAATGCCAGCAAAGCAATAAAAAAATCTAACATTTCGGTTTTCCAAACTCTGATTATATTAACAGTTCGTCCCCGTCGATTACTGCTCACAGAGGGATAGCCGTTTTAACTGTAAAAAGTGCATCTCGGATTGGTAAGGTCTTAATCATTCAGATATTGAACACAAAATTGTTCCACTGATAGAAAGGGTCGAAGGAGACTCAACCGTACAGATCCCTTGGGATCCAAAATAATGTCATGTCGGGCAATCGTAAGCACCAGTGCGTAAGTGTTGAGCACCGAACACCTGAGTTTTTGATGATCGGCTTCCCTCGTTCTACATCATTTCATTACCTTTAATGCCAAAAGATTAAGCAGCCGCGAAGTCAGGTGCTTTAGGATTAATACCAATTTATCGATAGATAGAAAACTAGCTGAGAGATAGGCGAAACAAAGAACCGGCATGGTGTGGTGGTGAACGCGTTACTTCTTGGAAAGGGCAGTAGCGTGTTCGTTCCCCATAAATATCTAAGTGTACCACACATAATATTCTGCCGTGAAAGATTGTAATAGGCGGTAAATATAGAGTTAAGAATGCCAGCTTCTTTCTAGATTTGCCGATTCTGTGAAGTTAGTATGCATGCAGCGAACTAAGTGAGCCTAGTGGACGGCGGCTAATGCACTCTTGAGCGGCAACATTGTTAAATCAACTCAATTCTAAGAAAAATCACAGAACACGTCGGCGCAGAAACAAAAACACTTATCACCTTTATTACCTAGACACATGTTGATAGCCTCATGATCCAACAAGCAGCAACAAAGTTTCCAACTTGTGCCTGCCGGCTGCAACGGCTGCAAAACAATGACAGAGGGTACTGTTCTCTTAAATCACACAAAACCCAGTGGGTTCTGTTCGATTTAGGGACTCGTCAGTCATCAAGATAATAGCCCTTATTGCTGCAAATAGGGGCGCGTGTGGCGCAGTGGTTGGAGGCGCCACTGCGGCGCGCACGTGAAAATGCGCCCATGGCTCACCAAGCCTTCCATCCCTCCGGGGTCGGCAAATTGGTACCAGACTTGTCTGGGAGGATAGCAGCACTGGCTCGATACATCGGCCGGCCACCGCGAGTCATTGTAAAGGCCAGATATGCATTCAATCACCTCCAACGATGCTTAATGAAGTCGAATGCATGGCGCATCCCTCAGGGATTGATCAACGCCGAGAGCTTTATCCTTTATTGCTGCAAATGTAGTTGAACATGAAACATGTTGTTTATGATTTAGTGGGGTTCACTGCCTGATGTCTCTTGATCACGGGTAATTGTTGAGACGCGACATTCACCCAGACTTTCAATTTCCATCCAAAGTCTTGATCTCTTAGCTTCGGGATCGTGTGCGAACAAAGGAAAAAGGGCAAAGTTTTTCAGGTAAAAGCGGTGCTAGGTAATCTCTACCCTCGAGACCTCACATGCTTCCGAGACCGATCGCTTGTTCTCTAGGCTATTTTTCCAAATATTTGAAGCACTCCAGCTTCTCGGATAAATTCCAATAATCCAAAAATGAACCGCAGCGAGCAATGCGTCCTTACCACACGCGCCTTATGTGGTTGGTGTCCGTGTGAAATACTCAGTAAAAGATTCGTAGAAAGCGATGAGTGTTCGAAGAAGCTATCTCTGTTTTCAGGGCGATTGAAATTTTGGTTGTCTGCTTTTTCGGTTTTGGTCATAGAGGTGTCTGGCTAGATAGAATACGACCAACTTGACTTTTTTAGGTTTCGATGGAGACTAAATTCGCCGAAATGTCAGCTCTTTCGCCAATAATGAATAGAGTAGCAACCTCACGCTTGCTCATCAAGAATACAGTGGTTATGGTCAATGGCAGGGTTATTAGAAAGTCGATTCTGAGGATTACTAGTACTAATTTTAACAGTGTTTAACCCTACTCGACACGAATTCAAAAATGCTGTGTCATCCTTCGGAAACTTCAACTCTGAAGTGGCATCTAGTGTTAGCTTATCAAAAACGGTGAAAATGACAAATCTACTAACCATCAAATAACCTCATCTCGTACCAGCAAAGTCTCCATTTGTACTAACTGACCGACACGCCCACCTATGTCTTGTCGTCAGCGTGTGGGACACGAAGATTTGTGCTACTTAGTCACAGAAACCATCGTGATGAGGGACCAAGGGGTGAGTATTTTTCCCTGTGAGAAAGAAAGTTGATATAGATTACAAGCACTCAAAAGCTGTTGGCTGGAAAAGAGGGTCCCCTTAAAAAAACTGTCGTTCACGAAAATTTTCAACCGCAATGTCGATTTCTAGAAAAAGCAGCCGTTATCTGACATTGTATTTGAATTTTTCAGCGCCGTGTAATCCTGCTCATGTATAGTATTACAGTACTATTATTCATCTCCAGAATCGTAAAGAGGTTTTTTAAACTTTGCACAGATGAAGCAGTTCTCCCTCTGTTCTTCTTTCATTTGATCATTGAAAGAGAAATCAGCACGGTAGTCAAGCTAGAGGTGTAAAAGGATAAAGTATTTGGCGTGGATCTTTGCATTCTACTCCCATTAGAAATCCTGCTCTGTTGAAGGTGAGATTGTGGACTCAAAAGGGAAATCCTTTCCTCACACTCTCATGGAACGATATTGAACTCCACGATGTTCACCTATAGCTTGTGAAAGACTCTTGAAAGGCCACTGATACTGTTGTTTGATGAGTTTCTAACAAAGCAATCAAAAACTCTCCAGCGCGGAGAAATGCAGTAACTAAATCGATGAAGTTCTCAAGAAATTACGTCGTGTTTATCCATTAGAGATCTGTAGAGAAAGTTTATTCGTCCTGTATGACAACATGCAACCGTACATTGAGGAGGATCAGCAAAGTGGAAGAAAGTGAGCAATGAAGCCAAACCTCAACGAAGTACTCATTGGCCCTCTGAGCAATCTGGGTTACTTTTCCGCGCACCTCGATAACTGGCTGCCACGAAAACATTTGGGAAGCAATTCGCCGCTAAAAATGATCCCGAAAAATCTCCTACTTTGAAGATTGCGGAGGTGTCGAAATAAATATACGAAGGAATCACTTGCGAATTTATTTTGATTCCATTGATCATTTTTTAACCATTGAGACTGTGTACGAGCTGAGTTATCACATATGAAATTTCCTACTCTGAACCTGACAATGTTTCTTAACTAACCAACTAATGTTTTGGTTAATATATAGCAATCCAAAGATAAAGACTTACCTTTGGCTCACCAAGTTTCCCATCGCTCTGAGGTCGGGAAATCGCTACCAGATTTGCTTGTGATCAGCTCAGTCCCTTTGATCCACGTGGAACAACCTAACACAGTTGAAGTGATTACAGGTGATGAAGGGATGTCCATAGATCTAGAGGTATTCAAAAGCTCTTGTTATGAATTGATCTTTCGTACAAAGGTATTTAGAAATCACCAGTTATTCGAAAGCCATTCTTTCAAAGCAGTATATCGAATTTGTTTTCACTGTATTTTATTGTTTCATATATAGGTACCGAACCATTGTGGTCTGCTCTAAAGGCTACTGACACCGGCTCGAACTATTACGGTAAAAATGATAAAGGATAAAGCTCTCGGCGTTGATCAATCCCTGAGGGATGCGCCATGCATTGGATTTCATTAAGTATCGTTGGAGGTGATTGGAAGCATGTCCGGCCTTTACAATGACTCGTGGTGGCTTGCCGATATATCGAGCCAGTGCTGGTATCCTCCCAGACAAGTCCGGTACCAATTTGCCGACCCCGGAGGGATGGAAGACTTGGTGGGCCATGGGCGCATTCCACGTGCACGCCGCAGTGGCGCCTCCAACCAGTGCACCACACGCGCCCTAAAAACGATACGGTATCTAGATTAATTCTGCTTCTTTCGTAGACTTCCTATGCTGCGTTAAGCTTTAAGAATAACGCTTCTCGCCATGTAAGATCTATTGAAAATCCTTCATCTTCACGTATCTTCATCTTCTTCACTTCATTTGGACACTGCCTTTTTCTCTATTTCAAAGGACCAAGGATGTTCCAATTCTTCTAACGACTGGAAATTACAATATTCAACGTGATAGAGAAATACTACCAAATATTAATTAGTGAAATAGTACCTAATACCTTTCATTTGAAACTGTTCATCTGGAGGCGCTACTGCGACACGCACGTGGAATCGATCCTTGCGCCCATGGCTCACCAAGCCTTCCATCCTTCCGGGGTCGGCAAATTGGTAGCAGACTTGTCTGGGAGGATAGTGGCACTGACTCGATACATCGATAGGCCACCGCGAGTCATTGTAAAGGGCAGATATGCATTCAATCACCTCAAACGATACTTAATGAAGTCGAACGCACGGCTCATCACTCGGGGATTTATCAACGCCGAGAGCTTTTTTAGAGCTTTATCACGAAGTATAATAGTTTGTTAGTAATGGCAACAGTTGCTGGAAGTCCTATTTCACACTTATCTGGCAGCATCAAACTGCCACTTACTTCCCTGAATAGCACGTCTTTGTACATCTCAAGGTCCTCAGCACTTTTGTCATTTGACTCTGTCATCCATCGAGGCAATGGAGCAATTACGCTGGTTCTCTAGAAATTTGGCTGAAAATGGTCTTTTTTGGTGAGCTACAGTACCCAATATGGGTGTTTTCAGGCTTCCACCACGGGCATTTGTGATCCATCATGGATTGATGCGTGGCTTGTTGCTTCTCGATTAAAATTCACCTAGAACGGCAGCGATTCTCGCAATGAGATGCAATCGGAGATTCAACTAAAGATGACATTGGAGAGCGGATTCATATCAAGTTACCGCATTAGCGACAACTTGTAGGGTTTTCGGTTAAGCGCGATTCAATCGTTCAATGATCTCTACACTGGCTGACTAGGAGGTAACTTTGCACTGAGCAGCATTGTCCGCTGGAGCCTCCGCTCCGACTCTGACTACAAGAAGTGCAGTTACTCGAAATCGCGTATAATTTCACGTGCCATGTTCAACAACTTAGACGTTGTCTTCCGGACTTTCGATGATGTGTTTACGAAAAGAGAGGAGTCGACGATAACGTGCTCTTTGGCTTATCTACGCAAACGCGCTGTGCCAGGCTGCTTGCCGATAGGAGACCCCTATCTGAGAAAGATACTCAATTGATCGCTATCAAACGAAGAATTCCGTGTCAACATGTGCGCATCAGTGAGCTCCGACAGCATCCATCTCTCCAATTCTTTGGCTTCTTTCACCTGATCTCGACGCTTGATATCCGTTGGACGAACAGTCCTTCCAAAAGTACTTTCTCAATCACGTAGTAGGACTAATGAGTTCGTAGTAGGACTACGCATAGTGTACTTGACATCGTGAATCTGCACCGTTCAGTTACATTCATGTGCTTTCAAGCTTCATTGTTGTTATTTACGATTTCGCCTCCATTGACTTATTGTTTTTGCAAAAAGTATTCACAGATTGTCGATAATGCGATCTGAACTTTTGAACTAGATCGTTGTGTATCGCACCTTTAGCTAAAAACACTGATCGACTTACCAGTTGCGCCGCGTTTTCATAAAATTGTTTTGTTGTTGATAATGCTGAATACACACTTCTATGCCAATAAGTATTTTGCGCGTGTTGAGCGCGTGTGGCGCAGTGCTCGGAGGCGCCCTGCAACACACACGTGGAATCAATCCGTGCGCCCATGGCCCACCAAGCATTGCATCCCTCCGGGGTCGATAAACTGGTGCCAGACTTGTTTGGGAGGATAGCGGCACTGGCTCTATACATCGGCAGGCCACCGCGAGTCATTGTAAAGGCCAGATATTCATTCTATCACCTCCAGATAATGCTTAATGAAATCGGACGCATGGCGCATCTCTAAGGTAGTGATCAACGCCGAAAGTTTATCCTTCTTAGCTTTTAGGTATTTTACATGTCAAAACTACGTTTTTATTCTGAGGAATAAGGAAATATCTTAACGGATTCTCTGGCCGCCATGATACCTCACCTTTGTCGAAATAAGAGCGATATCGATCGAATGTGCTGCCTGTGCGACACGACACGGTCTTTCGTATGGAAGTATGTCGTTCTCCAGGAGGAATGGAGCGACCAAGAGTGATTTTTCCCTCGAAGCGGACAAATGCGACGCTATCTCATCGAGAAGCGATCTAGGAACAGACCATCGTCGCGTGTCTGCTGAATGTGGCTGCTCAACTCTGAAGACACAAGGATAGCCAAGCTGACGCAAGATCGGCTAGCGGTTGACTTCTCTACAGGCAAGTGGTTCACCGACACAAGCAGCATTAGGCGGAAACCGATCGAAAATCACCTACAGTGGTATAAAAAAGGATGAAGGATAAGGCTGTCGAAGTTGATCAATCCCCGAGGAATGCCCCATGCACTCGACTTCATTAAGCATCGTTTGGAGGTGATTGAATGCTTATCTGGTCTTTACAATGGCTCGCGGTGACCTGCCGGATATATCGAGGCAGTGCTGCTATCCTTTCAGACAAGTCTGGTACTGGTACCAAATTGTAGACCACGGAGGAATGGAAGGCTTGGTGGGCCATAGGCGAGGAGATCGATTCCACGAGTGTGTCGCAGTGGCGCCTCCAACCACTGCGCGACACGCACCCTACAGTGATATACTTCATTTATTCGTATATCATTACAAGACCAGACATCAAATGTACCACACTTTACGGATTCCAGCACTTCTTACGTTTGGTTTCCCAGCATCCACCGTCCAGAAGGCCTTCGACAATTTTTACGTGTGTTCGGCCGCTGCTTGAGTATTTTTTGCCTTCGTAACGATTACCATTGAGTGCTGGTCGAGTCCACTTATCTTAAAATTCTGATAATAGCCGTGTTGAAGCGTTCTTATGTGGATTAGGGTGAGTCATATTGTATCGGACAAGTCTGGTACGAATTCCCCGACCCCGGAGGGATGAGAAGTTTGCTGGTCTCGTTGCTGACTCAAACCATCGTCTGGGTACATTTGGTCAACATGACATGGTGAGCTCGTAACATATTTCTCGCTTATTTGCTGCTGCTAAAATGATTATGGATGGAATCTATCATTTTTTTCCATATTTGTTTACTGTGAGAAACATTCACCTGATGTGCTTAACATTAAACAATGAAATGAAAATAGTCGTAAAGTAAAAGTTGGGAGCAGCAGCTGATCATCGGATCATCGTTATGAGGCCATAAACGCGGCGTTCTCTGGTGAGGAACTTGGGACACTTGTCCTTATGCAAATTACGATACGCAGACTACGAACCTTTTTTCTGACCATCGATGTCCAATACGAAATTCTCCTGCGAGTGCAGTGAATACATCTGGGTCTGTGAGAGCGCATGCTGTTGATGCAGTACGTCCCTGTAGTCAACAAAGCGACTGCCCACCTGACTCTTATTGATTGACTTCCACAGAATTTAATGTTTATTTCTGTGCGTTCTGTGTGTTATTTTCTATATGTTTACTCATGCTGGACTTCTCCCAATTTGTTGCATCTTCTCTTCGTGAAATGTCACTTGAACGTTTGTTCTTTACCATTAGTCCGCTAGAGTTTTCGAGGTTTTAAATTTGGGAAGTTTTTTAAGAGAAGAAGAAAAGGTTGTGAGCAAATTTCGTAGAGTAGGGTTATCCCAACGAAGTCATAGCCCATCGCAGTTGTGATATGTTCGTGGAAGCCCTGCATAGGCATATGGATAAGGTCAAAAACTGTTCGCCGGAGGCAGTCAGACCTTGGTTGAACACGAGCCGACTTTGCTTTAATTTTTGGGCTGACGCACTTTTGCATTTTTCATAGTCAAACGTGATGGCGAGGAGGAGATGAAGAACGTTTCCAGTGTGTTTATATGACCCCAATCTAAACCGTTTGTTGGAAATGCGAGCTGGTCTTGTCGGTATAGTTATGTTTACGCTCAATAGAATACTTTGACGAAGACTGAAGCACTTTAAGAGTTTCCACTTCTTCACAAAAATATTGTTTTTAGAGTGTCTATTCTAAACATAGGAGAGTAGTAGGAAAGGCACTAATGCTTTTTTGATAGAGGATGCTTCACGAATGGTTATTATTAAATGAGAGATCACGATGGGCCGCTACAAAATTAATGCATTTAGTGTTTAGATACTTTTGTCCCGATGGGTACCGTAGTTGGTTGTTACGCTGCCCTGGTAAATGAATACCTCTGGCTTGCTAGCGCAATCAAGCCGCACTCTTAGTCGTAAAGCTTGGGGAAAAGTGTTTCTTTTGGAAACAAGCTTGGCATGCTACATTTCCAGCTTGCAGCTAGTGGTCCTCGTTCTTCATTTTCAAATCAACGATACTGAAGAGGGAGGTGTGTTTAGTGAGTTGTGGAGGAGAGTTTCGATTCGAAACACTTCAAATCCTAACACGCCTTTATTCCTGAAGTAAAAACACAAAACTTTTAAATGCAATTGTCTCGACTGTTTGTTTGAATTGGCATCGGGCTAGTCGAGAAAACACCCATGAGCAGCTCATGTTCATGCTTGTGCTGTTGCATCGATTACATTGTTTTCTGTTTCTTTCCATCAGTGATAACAGCGAAACGATTCGTAGAACTGACTTTCAATTAACCTCGTCAATAATTAATGATGATGATCAACTAGCTAAGAGATAGACGAAACGAAAGATCTGCATGGTGTCGTGGTGAACGCGTTAACCTTCGAAAAAGGTAATAGCGCGTTCGTTCCCCACTGCAAACACCTGTGGTTTGAAGTTTTGCAAATATCCCAACATCATTGTGAATGATCAAATTATTTTGTTTTTAAAAAACTGTTCTTACATGGCTATGCCCACGTAGTTCCGATTTTCGATAACTTTATAGATCGAGGGTGGTGGTAGCACAGCTGTAGTGATTCCAGTGATATTGTGAAGAACAGACAATCTCTGTACAAGATCATATTTGATGAATCGGTGCGGATTTCTGGCCTGTTGTTGAAGGCCGGTGTATACCAACTGTAGACGAAACTTTAGCGAATGCAGCTCCTGGTGGTGGTTGCAGCCTGTGTGGTCGCGTCCATATCCATTGAAATTCGACCGAGTCGGAATTATCTTGAAAACAACGTAAGTGCTGAAGACAATAATAATCCTACTATAAAACGTTCTTCTACTTTGATAGATGAAGTTAATGTTTATTTCATTTCTGTACAGGTCAAAATATAAAAAAGAAGCAGAGTTGAAAGAAATTCGGATGGGGGCAAGTCAATATTTCACACCATTTATTACTAAGAGTTGTAGAGAAGCAAAAATGGCAGCATGAAATTTCGAAGCTTACGTTATAAAAAAAGAGCCAAGGATAATAGACATCGTTGTAAGGCCTATCCCTTTTTCAAGGAAACTCAGCGAGACTACTATTTTTCGACATCTTTCCTCCAAAGGTTCTTTCCTAACAGCACTATTGATAACCATAATACCTGAACATTTCGGTGTTTCAGAGGATTCCTCCAGTACGGCAGCCGAAGAATCCTCATGGTACGTCAAAATTCCCCTACAAATATGCCTCGATTTGTTTGAATGGGACTAAGGGCGAGTCGCTAAACATCGTTTACGCTAAACAATGTGAGAGCAAGGAATCGCAGGTGGCTCTGGGCCGTTACAGTAACCAGGTGAATACAACGGGGTCAGTTTCAGTTTATTGTGAGTTCGTTGCGATATATGCATTAGTGAAGAACTGTCGTTTTATTTTTATTATATTTTGAGATAATAAAACTGTGTGTTTATTGAAAAAAAACGCACCTGTTTTGGATAGATAGGCATACAAAAATGTTCTTTCTAATCACTTTTGATGAATGACAACGGAATCTCATTCACTGTACTCGTCTAGTTTCACCTGTTGGCCAAAAACTATGGGTGACTCATTTATGCAGGTTTCAAATTTGCTCTGTTTATTTCAAGACACTCAAGATCGCGTGTGGCGCACTGGTCCGAGGCGCCCTACAACACGCACATGGAATCGATCTCCGTGCTCATGGCTTGCGAAGCCTTCCATCCCTCCGGGATCGTCAAATTGGTACTAGGCTTGTCTAGAAGTAGACCACCGCGAGTCATTTTAAAGGCCAAATATGAGTCCAATCACTTCCAATGGTGTTCAATGAAATTGAATACATGGATCCCTAAGGGATTCATCGACGCCGAGGGCTATGCCCTTTTATTTCAAGTAACCATTCTAATCCCGATTTTTTTTCCATTCTTAAGGTCATTTATGGCATTTATTTAATTTTATTGCGAACTGTCAAGATACCACGAGTCTTACGAAAAGCGGAATCTCTCCTAGCAATTGCAAGGCTGCTTTAACCTTCATTGAGAATCCATGGGTTGTTTACGAAGCTGTGGAACGAATACATGAATCCCTAAGGGATTCATCGACGCCGAGGGTTATGCCCCTTTATTTCAAGTAACCATTCTAATCCCGATTTTTTTCCATTCTTAAGGTCATTTATGGCATTTATTTAATTTTATTGCGAACTGTCAAGATACCACGAGTCTTACGAAAAGCGGAATCTCTCCTAGCAATTGCAAGGCTGCTTTAACCTTCATTGAGAATCCATGGGTTGTTTACGAAGCTGTGGAAAGACGAAGGAAGTGTTTATATGAAGCAGTAATCAGGCAGTCTTCTTACCATGGTCAAACAAATGAATCTGCGGAACTGCCAAGAAGGAATTGAGAAGAAATGTCGGTGTGATGTTCAGTGGCATTGATGGAAGTGTCTTGACATATACATTCCCTTAGACGGTGTTATTTCAAATCTTTTTTTTTATGGCTATTGCCATCGCTACCTTCAGAGTAGTGATTACTAGGGTGATTGTCTACAATAGTTGTTTCCTAAAATACGACCTTTGTATTTCAATCCAATCCCATCGAGAAGAGTGAACACCGCCTGCATAGAATAGACTCATCCGAGGCTACGTGGCGCGTCCCCAGGTGGCGGATAGGGGGTTAATCGCGGACCAAAAGCGACCTTTGTTTCCCTGAGACGCAGTTGGATCCAGGGGATGGACTCCCTGTTTCTGCTGCGCCGATTTGGCACATACTTTCTGTATTTGCTAGGCGTATTCATGCATGCGTGTGTGGGTGCGTTCTCGCTTTATGCGGATTGTATTCTACGAGTCAATTCCACCGAAAGCTTGCAATCAAGTGACAGGGAAATATATGGGAGGCGGTTAGGAGTCGACTTCAACAAATAAGCTCCATGTCCACGCTGGGAGAGCCTGGCAAGCTACCCGTGAGCACAACCAGCCCCCATGTTCAGAGCCCAGCAAGCTATACGTGGGTGTCAAATATGCTAAATACAGTAAAAAAAACGGGCCTCATTCCCCTGACCCCGAAATAGCTCCCAATTTCGCAGCGTTGGGTAGGACGAGTACAGAGATGCTGCTGAAATCTCAGGGCCAATGGAAGCTGCCTGGATCAAGAACTGTGGTGACGATCTGTACCTACAACACACGTACGCTTGCATCCGAGTCCTCGATAGAGGAGTTGCTCATGCAAGGAAGAATGATAAGGTACGACGTCATCGGCCTGGCCGAGACGAGACGACGCCAACCATTCAACGCTGTCCATGACACTGGAGAACTGTTCCTCGGAACATGCGATAGTAGAGCAGTAGGCGGTCTCGACGTTTTCGTCAACACGAGTTTGTCCATGAACATCGATTCATTCGAACAGTTTACAACCCGAATCGGACGTTTACGGTTAACAAGATGTGGATCAACACCGGCTTTGACATTCTTCGTTGTTTACGCGCCAAACGACTTAGCTCCAGAGCTGAGCAGAAGGAAACGAGCGGCTTGGGAAGCTTTCAAGAGCATCGAGGATGTAGTGAAGAGAACAAAGAACACCCGACTCCGTGCCCACCTTTTCGACTCAACGATTATTTCTGCCCTAACGCATGCGTCAGAAACCTGATCGCTGCCTAAGCAAGATGAAAGATCACTCAGCGTTATCGAACGCGCTGTCGGAAGGACGATGCTAGGAGTATCCCGTTTCACACAAGTAGGGGATGGGATGCGAAGCTCCGACCTACGTCAACGATCGAAAATAAAAGATGCTGTTCTATACGCCAAACAGTCGAAGATAAGGTGGGCCGGACACGTAATGCGTATGAATGATAACCGATGGACAAGAGCTGTTCATGACTGGATTCCTCGGGATGTCAAACGTACTGCAGGAAGGTCACCGACCCGATGGTCAGAGTTCTTCACGAAAACCCTGGTAGAAAGATATGATGCTCGACGAGTCCCTTAAGCGGCCAGAACTCATTGGGCTGCTCTTGCACGCAACTGGGAAAAATCTGAAGATTTAATAGCGCCCGCTCGAGTCACTCAACGATCAACGGGACTACAGGTGATAGAGATGGTGGAGTGACACAGATCACTTGTATCACCTGTAGTATCGTTGATCGTCGAGTGACTCGAGCGGGCGCCAGTAAATCCTTCATTTTTCCCAGTTGCGTGCAAGAGCAGCCCAGTGGGTTCTGCTCGCTCTAGGAACTCGTCGAGCAACATATCCTTTTTCTAGGCCTTTCGTGAAGAACTCTGACCATCGACTCGGTGGCCTTCCTGCAGTGCGTTTGACATCCCGAGGAATCCAGTCACTAACGACTCTTTTCCATCGGTTATCATTCATACGCATTACATGTCCGGCCCACCTTTTCTTCGACTGTTTGGCGTACAGAACGGTATGTTTGATTTTTGATCGTTGACACAGGTCGGAGCTTCGGATCGCTTCCTTTGCTTGTGTGAAGTGGGATACTCCTAGCATCGTCTTATTGACTACGCGTTCAATAATGCTCAGTGATCTCTCATCCTGCTTACGGTTAGCCAATGGCTTCTATTTACCACGATGTGGTTTATTTAGTCGTGGTATTCTCCATCGCTACTCCATAGAATCCGTTAAGCTAGGCTTTTATCAGAGCTAAGGGTGCTCTTTTAACAATTTGTATGGTTTTCTTTTACGTTGTTTTGGCTTTTAAAGGCAATAACTTTTCAAAATAGTCTGTAGAAAACATAGTGTCACAAGAGCTCCATACTTTTTGACCATTATGTCAATTATTGAAGGTGTTAATATCGCAAACAAAACAATCACGGCATCATTTGTTTATGCGTTCTTTCTGCATTGACTGTGCATCCTATACGCATAACGGCGGAATCTCAAGAGTGAACTAATGTTTCCTTAACTTCTCACGTTTCAGATGGGGAATTTTGGAGATTGAGACTTTCTCTGGACACCCGTACGATTTGCAGGCGTACGCTGCTGGAGTCGCTGAAGGTGAATTTTTTTAAGGTTTGCCACGTTGCCCAATCATCCTATGTCTACGCTGCTTCTCACAGGTTATCTCATCGTGCGACATTCCTGCATGCGAGAGTTTGGGTACAGGGTAATGAGGCTAGTTTCTTGCAAGTTAAGCTGTTTGCTGTTTCGCTGGTAGTAGTACCAGAAGCTTTCCCAGGTCACCACCACAAGAAGTCATCAGTCCTTGTCATTAGAGGGAGATTTACTTTTATTTATCTAGTTTAGATTACTATCTAATTTGCCTGTGGAACGGCGATAATTCCTCGCATTTGTTTATTTTTGGATCGAGTTCCGAATAAAAATGCCAAAATCCTCCTTTTGAAGACTTTATCCAGAAGAAAGCTTACTTACCACTGATCTATCATAACATCTAGCTACACCTGTCAGGCATGATGAGATGGTGAACCATGGGGGGCCATAACTACAAGGATTTTGAGAAATGAGCAAAACTTGGAACCTCAGGCGCGCTTGCAACCCGCGTTTATCCTCTCCGAAGGTTCATATGTTATCAGTTGCACGAACCGACGACCTTGCTTTATCTTTCTTCCAGTGAGTTTTTACTCTAACGGTACTATCAGCAATCACTCATCAACAGGAATGATTTGGCGGCATGGAGGATGGGATGTTATGCACAGACTTTTAATCGGAGATGCTTGTTACCGTTATGCATAGTTCTTCGGCCTTTATAACACCAACCATTTTACTCTGCTTTGATCTTCAAGTGCTCACTTTCAGCAATGTTGCTTAAAAACAATGAAACTCTAATTTTTCTGTCAGATGATCTCTTTTGAGAAATTGTTGACCCTGTGGTCAAATTCATCCCTTTAGCTAATTAGGAAATGTCACGATGGCCTATGAAATGAATAAACGAGTGAATTTCGTCTTCATACTTTGTGCTTGACAAGGACTCCAGTTGATAGATACTTTCGATCAACGGTGATCTTTACGTTTTCGTGCAGATTTGACTTCTCTATACTGTATGCCTCCCGAAGATTTATTCCAGCTATCTAGAATCGAAAGACTCTTTGCAGGAGTGCTAACACATCAGCAGATCCACTACCACTACATGAACACGGTACAGAACCTATGTAAGGATCATACGTGGGTTTCTCATTTTAGGAAAATTTTTGGTTTGAGGAGTTTCTTATTTTTCATTGTACATTTTAGACAATACTGCACTCGTCTTTACAAATATTTGACAAAAAATCTGGACTGGATGCGTTCAAAAGTCATTGAGGAACCCCCATCCGACCTTTACTGGAGACACGTGAGTGGAATCTGACTGATTGAATTCCAGGCACACTGGAGGTTGCGAATATGTTGACTTGTTTTCTTTCCTATTTAATCGTTTTGATATGCGGCAATGTTAAGGAACGTTCTAATACTCTTTATTTATATTCATCTTATTTTTATTTTATTTTTATTTATTTTACTTTTTATTTTTCGTTTTCCTCCTTATTTGCATTTTTATTTCATCTTTTTTTATTTTATACGGCATGTTTTTGCGTTTACTGTGCAGATTTTAGCACTCCTCACATTCGATTCTTTCATTCCACCAACTGTTTACGAAGATCTTCCAACTTTTAACGCTTTGTTTCAGCTGCTGCTTGAGGATTTTTCGTGTCATCTTGAATGTCGTAGAATGTTTGTCGAGACAATTCTTCCAGGGGTCCTGAGATATCCGGGTTGGAGCATTACTAGTTGGACTGCGGAGAGATTTTTTCCATAACAAGTCCGGTACCAATTTCCAGACCCCGGAAGAGATGGGAGGCTCGGTGAGCGTGGTGCAGCATCGAGCCAGCACTGTGCTCATGATAATCGTCATCACTGCCACTGTGCTACCTGCCTTCGAACGTTATAATAGTAAGCATTTAGTTGGGAGAGACTTGGAAAATTGGATGAATGTCACCGGAATAATCAAATATTCGATCTGTTCCGTGTGCTTCTCTTTTGAAGTTCGGTAAAATAGCACTGTCATTCCATTAGAACTTTGCGCCAATGGTCTCGATTACTGAAAACAAATTGAAGACGCTGGAAACGACGTTGACTTCTAGTCCTGTCAACATAGTCGCGACCACACCTAATGTTGTCTGGCAGTTCCTTTAGACTACGCTCGATTTTTCGCCACGCACAGTATGCATCGAATTCAATGCGACTGTCCCGTTGTGCTCCTGGAAATGAACATGCCTCTTTTCGTGTCTTACATTCCATAACTCTGTTTTACCTTGCGTTTCTCGTCCACTTGTACATTTTTTATATTCTGCGTGCTCCCTGTATTCTTCTTCATATCGTTTCTTGTCTTTGGAACATTTTCATCTCCTTTGTATGCTGAAGAAAAGTCATTTATCGTACAGTCTTCAGCCCTTAACATCCCTTGTACAACATGTTCAGTATATTTTATCTGTAGGTTAATCGACTAAGAAAACATATGTCCAATGTACTTTAGCATTTCTATATTTTTTTTATATTCACTTATGACACACTCGAGCTACGATCTGTCACTGCTATGGCAAGAAGGAGCAATCAGTTATTGCTAAAAAATTATTTACTTGATTACTTGGATACCTGAATGGCCCATCCTCACTGGTTGTGTAGGACCCAGCATAATCTCCATTTTTTCGGAGTTTTGCTGGTTTAGTTACTGTCGTTCCCTGGAGTCCCAAGGTCAGCCGGGCCAAAGTCTGCCATAGGTCGTTATGACTACAGGTAGTCGTCTTCCTTGTGGATCAGAGGGAGATTTGCCATTATGCGACTAACTTGATGCCCAGACGTTGGTTTACTATTAGCTGAGCATCCTGATGGAAAAGCAGGACTCAGTTGTAATAGGCGGTAAATAAAAAAGTTAACATTGTGTTTCCGACTGCAGCTTCAGCTTAACTGGGTTCGTTGCCGATTTGAGCTCCCTACGTCAATCGTGTTGTCGGGTGATTGCTGATGGCACTGTCGACAGAAGTGGCTGAGAGAGGTGAAACCTGGGACCCGATTGGTATGGTGGTGAACTCGTTAAACCCTTGGAAATGGTAATAGCGCGCTCGTTTCCACCACAGACACCTGCGGTCCGGAGTTTTGCAAATATTTCAGCATCGTAATGGTTCTACGTATAGTTAACATTGTTAGCAACGTCCACTTTTTCCTTTTCAACTTGCATTTCTTGAGGCTAACATTTTAGCCAGTAACAAGAAAACATTTGTTGCACTGGATGCAGCCAGTGCTAATGTCATTGACACCCTCTGCAAGAAATTTCAAATCGCAATATTGCACTCACTATCAAAACAAACGGGGTGCGTGTAGCTCACGACTTAAAGGTGCCCTACAATACACAAGAGCTTGGTCGTAGGTTCGATCTCGCACTCTGGGGTTAATCAAATCTTCCATCCCTCCGGGTTCGTTAGACTAGTACTAGAATTATCTGGGAGGCTAGTAGCAACACTGATTTTATACAACAGTACGCCAATACAAGCCATTCTACGGAGCTAATATAGATTCAACCACTTCTGCGATGTTTGATGACAACGAATGCAGCTACTCAGGGAGTGACCAACTTCGAAAACTTTGTCCCTTATCTTTTTTAACTCTCCATGGAACTCTGATATCATGTCGCTCATTCACCATCCTCATATTCATTCCTATCATCAGATTCTTCATCTACAAAAATCGCCAAGCATTCGCTGTAATCGTTCTCTATGGGAAGCAGATCCAGAATCATCCACCACCTCAACTACGCTTATACCGACATAATTGAGAATTATAAATGTCAATTTTTAACCCTTCCCAATGGTTTACCGCCACATAGTGGCTGGGTCGTGTTCCTGGGTATCGGGCTACAACGTACAGCGGGGGATTTATCCCCCAGCGGGGTCTTTTGAGGTGTGAAGAAGTCCGGAATTTCCATCAGGAAGTCCAGCAAAGAGTGAACCAATTTTCCTTTGCAGTGAGGCGCGTTTACTAAGCTTTCCACGTTTTAGAAGATAAGGTGACAAAACCCGTTGTGTTGATAAATCCCTGAGTGAAGCGCCATCCATTCAACTCTATTAAGTATCGTAGAAGTGGTTGAACACATGTAGAGCCCATAGAGTGACTCACGGTAGCCTACCAATATATCAGTTCAGTGCTACTATCGTCCTAGACAAGAGTGGGACCAGTGTGGCGAAGCTTATGGGACAGGATGCTTTGTATGTGTGAGGCTCGGGATCGAACCAGATACCGATCTAATGCCTACTGCACGGTGTTTAACTACTGCGCTGTTTGTGCCATTTTGAAGTGGACTTATTATATAAATGAAAAAAGTGCACCGCATTCTTTTTAGGTAAATCTAACGTTTGCGCAGTTAACGGGCATCTACGACGCGTACATGAAGCGGAATCTCACACCTGGAATCGGTTTCGATTTATCGCCGCTTTTGTGAGTGAGAAATTTTTAAAAAATCACTGAAAAACATAGGGTCCCAATTCAGAAAGTTAAGTTATAAAAGTGTTCTTTTAATGGTTATTTGAGCAGCGGTAGTACAGCAGACGCGCATAGTTTCAGGATGATTCAGCTTTCCGGAGAGTTGTTCGATTTGAATAAGTTTTTCAACAAAACGCCTGATCCACAGGAGTATCCAGAAGCTGGACGATGTTCAGGCTTGGTGAAGGTCGCCCCGGGAAACAAGGTAGAAATCACTGCTGCCACACAAGACATGTGCTTATTGATTTTCTTACCAAGTTTTCCATTTTTACTAAAAATCACGAGTAGCTTCATTTAAACGAATTCAATTGAAATTTCAATGATAAAACGATACAAAACATTTAGGACTTGTTCTTCGCTCATGTTGCGATGTCCAGTCTTAGTTGGATGATGAGAGTATTGAAACTGTATAAGTTCGCTTACGGTAAGTTTTTAAAGTTGAGCGGCACAAGCAGCTCGCTAGCAGTGTTTCCGAGGCCTATTTTAAACATCCACTGTTTTCAACTGTTATTTCAGTTGTTTCGACGTTTGCTTAGAAGCACACTTTCAGACGCAAAGGAAGTTCCTGGTCGTATCGTCTCGTTTTCTGGTTATCCTGGACAACTGTCATCCTCCGACGATTACACCTTAACCAGTGCAGGACTAGTAGGGCTTTCAGGCTTTCATTGCAGGGATAGTAATTATTAATCTTAACCTTTTTATTTGCCACCAATTATAATTTTTAATGGCAGGGCATTATGTGAAATACAACTAAGATGATGCTGAGATATATGCAAAACTACGAATCGCAGGTGTCTCCGGTGGGAAACGAACGCGCGATTGTCCTTTCTGGGGAGTAACGCGTTCACCACCACACCATGCGGGTTCTTCTTTTCGTCTGTCTCTCAGCTAGTTCTATCGATCAGCACCACCAACAATCACTCGTCAACGGGATTGATCTAGATCATGGTGAATGCATTACTTCCCGGTTTGGACAATAGCTCGTTCGTTCCCCACCGCAGACACATGCGGTCCGGAGTTTTGCAAATATCTCAGTATTATCTTAGTTGTATTTCACATGAGACCCTGCCGTTAAAAATCATAGTAGGCAGAAAATGAAAGGGTTAAGACAGTAATTATTATTGAGATGAAAAGGTAAATGGAACTGGACACAAGCAGCTGCAGTTTTTCGTGTCATGTTTTTTGAACGGGATTCTTTCAACAACATCTACTTTTTCACTCAATGTTTAAATTAAAAGGGTACAGACAACAAATGCAGAGCTATGCCTGGATTTCCTAAGGTTTATTTTTGCTAGTCCGATGGAAAATGGCAAGAATTATCCGGGTTTTAAAACTGAGCCAGAAGGCCCGTGTTCTGTGCAAATGAGGTTGAGATGCTGTTTAGGGTTCAATAGAGACGACGATTTCAATCTTCAATAAGGCACTCTATTCTGACACTTACATTAAGCCAGAAGGGCAGGTGCACTGTTGGATTCGATCGACTATTTCGAACTATCTAACAAAGTAAGCATTTTCTCGTCCAAGTTTTCTAATAGTTTTGCTTTTTCACTTACTTGACTTCTCTCACCGGAAAGAAGTGCTACCATTTTTCGTCCCGCATATATCAGTTGATTTCGATTTATAGCGGATGTTATCGGGCGTGTGCGAACAGAGCTCAGATTTTTCGTATAAAGTTTGTCAAATGGTATTTTAAATTTTTGTTAAAAAATATTGCGAAACTAAACTATCGTCGTCGTCGTTTCTACACTTAGATTCATTGCTTGACTTGATAGTTGATACTTGAATGATCCGTCTTCACTGGTGTGTGGGCCTTAGCATGATCTCCATTTTTCGGGGATTTCCTGGCTAAGCCGTCATGGTTTCCTGGAATCCCGAGGTCAGCCTGGCCAAAGTCTGCCTAAGCTATTCGCCACCACAGGCAGTCGCACCCCTTGTGGATCAGAGGGAGATTTGCCACCATGCGACTTTGATACCTGGATACCTAGATACTTTGATACCTGGTGGATCGTGGTATTGGTTTACTCCTAGTTACTAGCGAAGATATATTAGGCTTAAGCTTAACATAATAATTGTCAACCCTATGTATTGTAGTCAATGCATGTGTAAACGTTGAGAAATAAAAAAACAAAAAGTGAAAAGTGTTGATGAAAATTTATTGATATTACAACGTGGAACCTTTAATATCGAATAGCATCTACTTTATCAAACATATCTACTCTGGGATTGTAGAACTGCTGAGGAATGGGCAAAGCTGTTCTCACGTTATAATTCTGGCACCTACAACAATCAGTGGACGATTGTCGACTACAAGAAGTTCAAACCGGGCGAGGAACTTCCAGATAAAGACATGTTGTGGACTTTGGAGCAGACACCGTGAGCACTTGTGTTATACAAGGCGCTTTTTTTTATGAAAAGATACTCAGTTTTTGATATTCTTCTTGAGCAAACACGAGGTGTTGCTTTTTCTTTATTCAGTTGAAGCTGACGTTTCGGCTGTATCGCTTTCTTCAGAGCCTGGAAGGGTAAGTTAATATCCAATTCACTACACCAAACGCTTCAATAACACATACAGAAAGATAAGAATCTATATAACAATCATGCGATCAACAACTTCTCGAAAAGCCCACCTTTTTTACGTGCCTGGGGAAGAACAACTGATCAGAGTCGCATATGGTCAACAAATGCCCGACCCCACATCAAAAGTCCATGCGAGGGTGTGGGGCCAGATCGTGTGTAACCTCTTGGCATTCCTGCCTGCTATTCATTCTATGGCCCTTGCCATTTATTTGAAAACCCTTAAGAAGTTTGCGTTTGGGTGTTCGTGCATCCTGTGCGATCATGGTGACATTTATGTCAAAATCGTCTCCGCTATGTTTTTGTATCCTCTGCGTACAATATCGAGAATTATTTGATTAGTGCCGATATTATTAAAAAGTTGGCGGTGGGAAGATAGCCAGTTGTCGGAAAATTGTCTTACTCTATCTGAGACATATTTTTTACACGACTTCTTCTCACATATGTTATGTGAATCCCGGCAGTTGTTGCATTCTATCCACTTCTAAGCATCCACCATCCAGCCAAATCTTCGAACATTATGCGCGTAGATTAGTTGCAGGTTGAGAATTCTCCTCGTCTTTATGAATCTCGTAGAATGCTAGTCGAGGGGATTCTCTCTGGAATTCTGAAATAGCCGTGCTAAAGGATTCCCACATAGATGGGATGGAGTGAGCTGATTCCAATTATGTCTGGTGTCAAATTGTCAATCCATTTCTGAGACATATTTGATGAAAGAACTCCAGTTCAGAAGTGATAACTAGGTATAGTGTGAGTTGGAGCAATGGAATCAGTCTGGGTTGAAGTTTGAACATATAACGTCAAATAATGGATTCTTTGACGTTTAACCTGGTTTACTACACTTTCCAAGAAACGGAGTATGCTTTTATTCCAATACCGAGTTAGGGAAATTTCTGGCTCATCGCAGTAAACTCCATTCCATGGAGGGCACATATTGCCGCGTTCTATCCCGTATTGCTTGTTTTTTGGTTGCAAACTCACGATATTATATTACCATAAGCCATACAGTCAGGAACACTAACATTTCGATGTCCGCTGAAAACTACGGTATAGGCCAACAGAGATTAAGTGAGGTAGCAGAAGGGACGGTAACTGCACGAGATCGAGTACTGTTTGCCTGATCTCTTGTAAAACATGATTGGCGAAACGGGTGGACCTTGTTTCCCCGTATGAAAGAACATCTAGTCTGTAAGCTTGAAGTTAAGTCATATGCTTCACTAGTGCTCATACAGAGGGACATAACGGAAAAACATTAAAGTAGAAGTGACCCTCCTGGCAGTTACCTCAGCGCACAAAACTGTCAAAGTATTGTGGAAACTGGCTCACAATCACGCGTGATCTCACACAATATTTAATACTGGTATTTGATGGATACATTACACTTCCATTTGAACTCGGTGCGGTTGGTCTCCACGCGACATATTCCGCGGAAGACTCGTAGAAAGCGGCGAGTTGCGGAGAAGCTGTTTTGCTTTCATTGCGATTGGAATCTTGGTTTCTTAATTTCTCTGTTTTGGTTATGGACTTTTTTTAGCTATGACTAGGTAGATTGCAGTCAGCTTGACTTTTCCAGGCTCTCAGAAAGGCTAAATTCGCTGAAACGTCAGCTTGTTCGTAAATAAATAAAATAACACCTCGTGTTGGCTCAACAAAAGTATAAAACTTTGTTCGATCAGTGCCGAGGTTAACAAAAAGTCGGTCTTGTTAGATGTTTTAGTTTATTAAGAGATTGTTATTGTGAACGTTACGCTGCGCTTTATTGCACTTGTCCCGTGTTCACTCGAAAGACATCTTACAGTACCTTCCACTTTTTGCAACAACTTTAACTTCAACACTCATCATTGGCTTCTTTCATTCTTGACGACTTGGCATGTAGTTGCTCATACAATATTTGACTCCTGTTGCTGATTCTTCCATAAAATGTCTGCTTGTTTCTGCAGTAATGTTTCGCTATCTTCATAAACATCTCTGCAAAATGTCGATTGAACTAGTCGCCCATTCATGGGTGAAATACTGACTGATCCAGTCCAGTATATTCTAGGATGGAGGCGAAATTTTTCTGCTCGTCAGTGGAAAGGAGAACCAACGTTTTATTGAACGCAAAATTCCATTAGAAAGTCTGAATCTTGGAGAGCTACGTTGCATATCTGTATCATCCCATCTGTTTTCACCTCCATTGTTGTTTTTGGGTTTTCAGAACTTTTAAAGCATTTGTATCTGCTTTTTAAATGGCTGGAAAATACATTATAAAAGTTGTAGCTCGAATTGTTGTACTGTTCCGTGATCAAACTCTTTGCAGTGGATCGATTCGAGCAGAAGATGTGACGTGGTACCTCAAAAGATTCTCCTACTGGCCTTCATACAATGTGCCCTTCATCGCCGATATCAGCATCATTTCCGGTTTCAGTGAGAAGGTTGATTTTTATTGATTTTCTCTTCTTTCTCCCTTCGATTGCTTATGGATTTACATTCAGAAATAGGCGAATTTCGAATATTCGCGATTTTTTGACGAAGTTCTGACGATGTACACATCAGTATTCTTCGTCTAGAAAACCATTCGAAGTAGTGAAGTTAGAAATGCTTGTACACTTGTTATTTGCTTACTTGGATACATGGACGGCCCGTCCTCACTAGTGCGGGCCCCAGCATAATCTCAATTTTTCGGAGATTTGCTGGTTTAACTATTGCGGTTTCCTGGAGTCCTGAGATCAGCCAGAAAAAAGTCTGCCCCAGGTCGTCACCTACAGTAGCAGTCGCTGTGGATCAGAGGAAGATTAGCCACCATACGACTAGGTTCATACCAAGACGGTGCGGCCGGTATTGGTTTACTATTAGCTAAGCTTCCTAATGGAAACGCCAGAGTCCTTCTCTGCTTGGGAGATCTTGCTGGGTAGATGAATCCGCCCGCTGTACATCGCAGTGCGACATCCAGGAACAGCTCCCGGCCACGATGAGGCGGTGAACCGTTGGGATGTGTAGCCTTGTTAATGGATAAAAACGGTTTTCCCATAGAACTTTCCATACAACTTTCTATGTACTTTTTAGAGGTTTTTTTAAAGCTCTTCACTCATGTTTCTGCATTTCTAAAAGAGGGACTTTGAAAGAACTAGGAAATATCCTTGCTGAATGACCTTCCATGTTTAGCTTTCAAAAGTTTTAAGCGAAGATTGTTATCAACTTGAATAAGTCGCAAATTCTTTATTGTTTGATCATAATAATCTTCAGTGTGGGTTTTATTTCCAACCGTCTGCTTCTCAGTTCTTCTCTTTCTTCAGTTCTGGGGTTTCCCGCCCCCGGTATTGATGCATTTCTTAAGTCGCTCTCTGTTTCTTTGGTTGTGAATACTGACACCGGTTGCGCAACGCTTTTACATTATCATTTAAGGCAAGGGATTTTGACTGGTACAAGTGGGGAGCCTCTCCACGAGCGAGAATCTTCGATAGGGACCATCATAAGGTGCACGATATGGACACACTGACGAAACTGATGAGGTTGGCAATATTGAGCTCATTCTCGGGATCTAAGAGGACTTTGGGTCTGATGACGACATTGAAAGAACCACAAGATTTCTTTGCACAGCGGTTTAGATTTACTTATATTTAGTGTTGGTTTCACAGAACAGACCTCAGAGCGGACAAAATTCATAGTCGTATCTAGCAAATTGTTATGTTGGCTAAGACTGTACCTTTACGATTCTTTAGGGACACTTTTAATTGTATTTGTTATGAATTTAAAAAATGCATCTATACAGTGACGTGATGCAACTTTGTATATTCATTGAGTATTCTTCTACTCTCAATGGAAATACGAGCGGTCATTTGGTATGCTCGGTCCGTTTTATGCACCTCTTTTTCACCGCTTCGTCCTCGCTCTTAGGAACATCTCTCGCTTCTTCCTATAGCAGCTCATCTCTGCTTTTCTTTGCAGAAGGTTTCGTTCGATAATGGACTGGCCTTCTTAAGTTGAAAACTATTTATGCACCTACAATGGTGCTGAGATATTTGCGAAACTCCGGACTGCTGGTGTCTGCGTGAGGAACGAACGCTCTATTACCCTTTCCGGGGGCTAACACGTTCATCACCACACCATACGTATCCCTCGTTTCATCTGTCTCTCAGCTAGTTCTACCCATCAGTTCCATCAGCAATCACTCGTCAACGAAATTGATCTGATGGAGCTGATGGCAATGACCGATAAAACTAGCTAAGAGACCGGCGAAACGAGGGATACGTATGGTGTGGTGGTGAACGCGTTAATCCCCGGAAACGGTAACAGAGCGTTCGTTCCCCATCGCCCACAACTGCGGTCCGGAGTTTTGCAAATATCTCAGCGTCATTGTGGCTGTATCACACATAATACCCTGTCGTAAAAAATTGTAATAAGCAGTAAATAAAAAGTTGACATTATTTATACACCGTGCATTAGATCCGTACTTCCTCTACAACTCCGTGATTTTTGCTCGTTTAGCTTATTCTGGCTTACCTATCAGTTCTTATCAGCTTTACTAGTCAAAATGACAACTATCACAAACTACATGTCTTTGCCGATTAAGTTCTAAAATCTAAAAGCATTCGTCTTTAGCTTTCGAAGAAGCTTTTTGCGCTTCGTTTAATTTTTTTATAGTACACTTTCCACCTATTGGTGTTCTTTGGGGATCGTGACATATTCTAGAGTTACTCTTATTTGATGTTGATTTACTTAACTGTTCAGTTCTAGATTTTTTTTACTGCTATAAGGAGAATTTAAAGGAATAATTGTTTAGATACAACGACTACACTCATGACGAATTCGCTCGTTGTAAATGTTCTCCGTATCCATATACTGCTGAAGTGAGTGTTCATAGAGTAGCAGGTGAAAGAAAGCGCTATTACATCCCATGTGCATATCTTCTTCTTCATCATTAGCACTCTTTTGTTTGATGCTCATTCGAATTTCTCATTTCTGCGTGGACTGGACATGTTGAATAGTTTGCAACATATTCCACCGAAGTAAAAAGTTGGATGCAAAGGATATTTCCATCGCTGTTGAGGGTCTTCTGTGATTTTTAGATATCCTTTTGTGGTTTGGCCCTTTTGAAGACCCTTTTGTGGTTTGGCCTGTCTCGCAGCTAGTTCTGATCGATAGAACTAGCTGAGATACAGGCGAGACAAAGGACCCGTATGGTGTGGTGGTGAACACGTTATTCCCCGGTAAGGATAATAGCGCGTTTTTTCCCCACCCCAGACAGCTGCGGTCCGGAGTTTTGCAAATATCTCAGCATCGTCTTAGTTGTATTTCACATGATACCCTGCCGCTCTGTCTCACTTTCGTCGACTAAGAGAAGGCCTTTGATTGAATTGAGATAGAAGCACTCATGGAAGCTCTTGGTAGTCAAGGAGTCCCTACTGAGTACATAAAGATTCTTCGTGAGGTGTACAAAAATTTCACAGCCAAAATTTCATCATTCTACAACGATATGAACGCTGACGTCAAAAGAGGAGTTAGGCAGAGCGATACAATCTCGCCAAAATTATTTACAGCCACCCTCCAGAACGTCATGCGAACATTTGAATGGGATAATATGGGAGTGAAAATCGATGGTCTTCAGATACATCACCTTCGCTTTGCTGATTATATCGTTCTTATAACACCAAACATTAGCCAAGCGGAACGAATGCTTGTGGACTTTGATAAAGCGTGTGGAAAGATTGGTCTTCGACTAAATCTCAAGAAAACGATGTTTATGAAGAACGGATTGGTTTCGTTTGCCCCATTCACGCCCAACGGAACGAAGATCTCCGAATTCTCTAGTTATGTCTATCTAGGTAGGGAAATCAATATGATGAACGACTTAGCTCCAGAGCTGAGCAGAAGGAAACGAGCGGCTTGGGGAGCTTTCAAGAGCATCGAGGATGTAGTGAAGAGAACAAAGAACACCCGACTCCGTGCCCACCTTTTCGACTCAACGATTCTTTCTGCCCTAACGCATGCGTCAGAAACCTGATCGCTGCCTAAGCAAGATGAAAGATCACTCACCGTTATCGAACGCGCTTTCGGAAGGACGATACTAGGAGTATCCCGTTTCACACAAGTAGGAGATGGGATCCGAAGCTCCGACCTACGTCAACGATCGAAAATCAAAGATGCCGTTCTATACGCCAAACAGTCGAAGATAAGGTGGGCCGGACACATAATGCGTATGAATGTTAACCGATGGACAAAGGCTGTTAGTGACTGGATTCCTCGGGATGTCAAACGTACTGCAGGAAGACCACCGACCCGATGGTCAGAGTTCTTCACGAAAAGCCTAGAAGAAAGATATGATGCTCGACAAGTCCCTAAAGCGAGGAGAACCCACTGGGCTACTTTTGCACGTGATAGGGAAAAATGGAGGATTTACTGGCGTCCGCTCGAGTCAGTCGACGATCAACGGGACTACAGGTGATACAGGTGATATGATACCCTGCCGTGAAAATTCATAGTGTGCACTAAATAAAAAGGTTAAGATATTTGGATAGTTGGGAGTTTTCTGCAAGTGGGGTGGATATCGTACGTAGCAGTACGCACAGGCGGTGGTCTGCTTCGCGAAATATGTTGTGGGAGTTCTTGTGTCCTCTCATTGTTGCCATGGGTTGCACAGTTGCAATCTCAGAATGAGGTTGTATTCGAGAAACGTTTAACTGGTAGAGTGATTGTTGAGACGGAAGTTATGGATTGGAAAACTTTCATAGAATCATCGCTGTTGTGGTTTTCATTTCACAGGAAAGTGTTTTGAGTTCGTATTACATACGGTTGAGATTGATATAGGACAATAATTACTTTGATAGATTGGATAACTACAACGGTCCTGAGATATTCGCAAAACTCCGGACCACTGATGTCTGCGGTGGGGTACCAATGCGCTATTGTCGTTTCCAGTGAGTAACTCGTTCTCCACTACACCATGCGGGTCCGTCGTTTCGCGTGTCTCTCAGCTAGTTCTATCGACCTTTTGCCATCAGCAGTCACCTGTCAGCGTGATTGATCTGGGGTGCATAAATCGGCAGTAAGCCCAGTTAAGCTGAGCGTTTTAGTTTCTCACCGATTTCCCACCTCCGCGTTACTTCCCGGAAAGGACAATAGCGCGTTCGTTCCCCACCGCGAACACCTGGGGTTCGGAGTTTTGCAAATATCTCAGCATCGTTGTAGTTATATCCCGCATTATATCTTGCCATTAAAAATAGTAGGCGGTAAATAAACCGGTTAAATATTACTTAGATATCCGGATTACTTGTTTGCACATTGCATGTGGATCTCAGTCTGATTCGGGCGTAGATTTCGCTACAACTTGAAACATCTGCTCCTCTCATTGTCTTGCCCGTTATTGGCTGAACATTGTATTTCGTGGAGTTTCAAAATGGTCGTTCCATTGCGTTTAGAAGTTTTAATGTTGTACATCGACGAGAGATTTGCTGTTTTGGTTTTAAGAGTTTTTGTGTGGCAGCGATTCCTACAATTGGTCATCTGTACGAAGTCAGTCATGACTAAGAATGCAATTAATCTAGATTTGAACTGCATTGTTCTGAGAAGCAGTTAAACTCACTTTTCTTGTACTACTTACAAAAGTCGTACTACTTGGGAAAACATTGAACAACAAACCTGCAATATCGTCACCCTTAGCGATTAGCTCTTTAAATGATTGCAAAACAAAACATACTTCTATTCGTAGGTGATAAAGTTCTAGGGAACTAAATTGTCTGGGTGGCGCATGTAATGCAGTGGTTAGAGTTACCCTACATACAATACACTTGGGTTCGATCCCGCTTCACAGGATCATCAACCCTTCCATCCCTCCGGGGTCGTCAAATTGGTATCAAACTTGTCTGGAAGGATAGCAGCACTACCTCGATAGGGTCCCGCGAATCATTGCAAGGGCCAGTTATGCATTCAATCATCTTTGGCGAAGCTTATTGGAGTCGAATACACAGCGTGTCCTTCAGTTGTTAATCAACACCGAAAGCATTGTCTTTTTTCTAATGGTGGCCAGAATTTTCTTAGGCATAAATTTTCTATCATATTGTTTTTATATCAGATAAACTAAATCTTTAGCTTTTTATTCCCTATAAAATTTCACTATGGAAAGAGGTGTCATGCTGAAGATGGGGTTTTTTGAATGAACGCTGCATCTTTGCAGGGAGGCATATCAGCGCGAGGCGATTTGAATGTACCAAACGGAACGTACGAGGTGGAAAGCATGGGTTTCCGTGATCATGCCGGTCTTGACTTCAAGGTACGATATTCTTTGTTTTCGCAACATTGAAATTCTTTTCTAAAGCCGAAGCTTCACTTGTTTGAATCACCCCATCCATGTAAAATGTGGTAATGCAAAACAATGCGGTAAAATTATCGATTAGCGAGGAGATTAACTAATTGACTTTTTGTTTCTGTAGAAATCATTTCTACGGAACATCGAATGACCAGATTTCAAGTGTATGAACTACTAACTTCTAAAATCTCTTTGATTTTCTTGGGTGCGTGTGGAGCAGTGGTGTGAGGCGCCTTGCGACGCACATGTGGAATCGATCCCCGCGCCCATGGTCCACCGGGCCATCCATCCCTCCGGTGTCGGCAGATTGGTACCGGACTTGCCTGGAGGAAAGCAGTACCGGCTCAATGCATCGGTAGGCCACTGAGTGTCATTGTGAAGGCCATGTATGCATTCAATCACCTCCAAACGATGGTTAATGAAGTCGAATGCATGGCACATCCCTTAGGGATTGATCAAAGCCGAGAGCTTTATCCTTCACTGTTTCAAATTTCTCAAGCAGAGAAAAGATTAGCGAGACAAGCCTGAATTTTATTCAGTGCGGTTCACCCGGCTTCCCTCACTGTATTTGTGTATGTGCACGTGTAACCCTACCCTTCTTCGTTGAAACTGCCATCGTATTTCGATCGATATCAAACTTAGTGTGTTGGGGTTTTGGGTAGTTCATGATTAACAGTGTTGCTGAAAGTATGAAGTGTTGTAAAGTTGCTCGTAAGGATTCGAACTTTGTTTGAAATCTGCGTTTTTCCGTCGAAAATCCTAGACGTTGGTAATCCATGTTGAATCCAGTTTGACTGCTGACATCAGTTTTTCTATCCTTTTTGTATGCAGCGGTGATTTTATATTGTCATTTCAGGGCACCAACTATGAAATGTTCTCGAAGTTGCGATTCCGAGCATGGGGTGGACCACCATACGATCCGCTCCCACCTTTCGAGTACGATTCTTTTTATTCATTCGATCCGTGCTGGTTCCAATAAGGTTAACCTAGAAGTAGTCGGCAGAAGAATTACGACGTTAGCATTAATGTGAAGGGAGGGAGAGGAATTTAGGAATGTTTTAGAATCTCTGTTAACGTCCTATTTATTTTTCGAATACCTCATAATACTCTGCCATTAGAAAATAGTAGACACCAGATAAAATTGACGACATTGTGATTTATACCATAACTTCAGCTTAACTCGGTCATGCCGATTTGTGCTTCCCAGATCAATCCCGTTGACGAGTGATTGCTAATAGCGCCTATAGGTCAATAACATGGCTGGGAGACAAGCGAAACCAAGGACTCGCATGGCGTAGTGGTGAAGGCGTTAGCCCACCGAAAAGGGTGATAGCGTGTTCAGTCCCCACTGCGCACCAAAAAAAGTGGCTTTGGGAGTTTGAAAGAACCTGCTTATCACCGCCATCTGCCTCGCGCGTTGTTGAAAACATAGAAACGATCCCACGTCCGACTTTGTATTAACCTCGGCATTGATGGAATAATTCTTTCTACTTTTGTTTAGCAAACACGAGGTGTTATTTTATTTTTTTATTTACGTACAAGTTGACGTTTCGGCGGATTTCGCCTTCTTCAGAGCCTGGAAAGGTCACGTTGACTGCAATCTACATGGCCAAACACCTCCATAACCAAACAGAGAAAATGCTAAACCAAAATTTCAATCACATTGAACAAAGAGTCTTTGCACACTCACCGCTTTCTATGAGCCTTCCACTTAATATGTTATGTGGAGACCAACCGCACAGTGTTCACATGGAAACGTAATGTGCCCGTCCCATCAGAATAATTCTAATTCTAATGTGAGGGGCACATTATTACAAATTGGTGAAGTTCTCAACCCTTTCACAACTCTATTAGGAGAAATTATGGCCGGTTGTCAAAATGCGAGCTACGGCTCTAGCTACTTGGGACTTGGATGGCCCGTCCTCTCTGGTTGTGTGGGCATGATCTTTATTATTTCGGAGTTTTGCTGGTCTATTCACTGTGGTCGCCTGGAATCCTGAGGTCACCCAGGTCAAAGTGTGCCCCAGGTCGTCACCAGCATAGGCATTCGCCGTCCTTGTGGATAAGAGGGAGATTGGCCACTATACGGCTATTTTGATACCAGAACGGTGACAGATTCTGTAGTGATTTGCTTTTAGCTGTGCTCCTTAATAAAGATGCCTGACTCTGTTTCAACTTGGGAAACCTTGCCATGGGGTGAATCCCCACGTTATACATCGTAGCCCGGCACCCAGGAACACCTCCTGCAACGATGAGGGAGTAACCCGTTGAGAGGCTCGGCTCTAGGAGCTACGGCTTTAGTCCTTTCTAAGCACTTTTCTACACTAAGTAAATTAATATTCTCTCGCATCCTCTTTTTGTTTTTTTTTCTTTCAAAATAGATGAATAATGCGCACGTTAATTTTGTGGCAGCCATCTGATGGTTTCTGTTTATTGCACGTGGTGAATAAAATCCTTTTATTGTATCGTATCTTTTATCGTAGCATTTCATAACAAAAATATAATGTATAAGTAGACTGCTAGCTGGTAAAGGCAGGTAGCAAGTGGTTTTCAGTGAATTCAAGATGAAATTTCAGTTGGTCGACTACTAAAGTTGTGGTGAATCACTTCGGTCAGCCGCAGCTTTGGAACTTCACTTACGTTGATCTGGAATGGGAGACGGAGACCAGTGTTCTCGGCTTTGAATGAAACCGACTACTCTTGCTCATGTTGATTATTTTCCACGTCGGTGGTTGCTATTTCTGAAGTATTTAATGAATTGCATAAATGAAATGTAAAGCTCTATGGGTTGATCTATCCATGACGAATGCGCCATGCATTCAACTTCATTAAACATCGTTGGTGGTGACTGAATGCCTATATGGCCTTCACAATGATTCGAGGTCGTCTACCCATGTATCGAGCCAGTGCTACTATCCTCCCAGATAAGTCTGGTACCAATTTGCCGACCCCAGAGGGATAGAAGGCTCGGTAAGCGGTTGGCACGGAGATCGATCTCATGTGTTTTGCAGGGCGCTTCCGACCACTGCGTTATGCACCCCATCACAATAAATCATGCCTTTAAAACGGGTAATTTGTCCAGATCCCTCCATGGATCTTCCTCATATGAAGGATCTCGAGGCGGTTAGTTGCGAGACTACGCGGAGTGTCCCCAGGTGGCGGATAGGGGGTTAATCGCGGACCAAAAACGATTTTTGCTTCCCTGAGACGCAGGTGGATCCAGGGGATGGACTCACAGGATCCACCTGCGTCTCAGGGACTGCCTCTGAAATAGTGGTAGGGTTTTCAACCTTCTGGATTTTGTTCTCTTTTTGGAAGCTTTATTTTTTAACAGCATAAATTAGATGTAAGATAACCCATCGTACATTGTCCACTCGGAGAGCCTGGCAAGCTACCCGTGAGTATACCCAGGCCCCGGGTTCAGGGCCCAACAAGCTATACGTGGGTATCAAATATGCTAAACACAGTAAAAAAAAACGGGCCTCATTCCCCTGACCTCGAAAGAGCCCCTAATTTCGCAGCGTTGGGTAAGACGAGTACGGAGAGGCTGCTAAATTCTCAGGGCCAATGGAAGCTGCCTAGATCAAGAACTATGGTGACGATCAGCACCTACAACGCACGTACACTTGCATCCGAGTACTCGATAGAGGACTTGCTCATGCAAGCAAGAATGATATGGTACGACGTCATCGGCGTGGCCGAGACGAGACGACGCCACCCATTCAACGCTGTCTATGACACTGGAGAACTGTTCCTCGAAACATGCGACAGTAGAGGCGTAGGCGGTGTCGGTGATAAGACCGAGCTGTTTCATTTTCATTGACTTACAGAAAGCATTTGATTCAATTGAGATAGAAGCACTCATGGAAGCTCTTGGTAGTCAAGGAGTCCCTACTGAGTACATAAAGATTCTTCGGGAGCTGTACAAAAATTTCACAGCCAAAATTACCTTCGCTTTGCTGATGACATCGTCCTTATAACACCGGATATTAGCCAAACGGAACGAATGCTTGCGGATTTTGATAAAGGCTGTGGAAAGATTGGTCTTCGACCAAATCTCACAGAAACCATGTTTATAAAGAACGGATTGGTTTCGTTTGCCCCATGCACGCCCAACGGAACGAAGATCTCCGAATTCTCTAGTTATGTCTATCTAGGTAGGGAAATCAATGTGATGAACGACTTAGCTCCAGAGCTGAACAGAAGGAAACGAGCGGCTTGGGGAGCTTTCAAGAGCATCGAGGTTGTAGTGAAGAGCACAAAGAACACGCGACTCCGTGCCCACCTTTTCGACTTAACGGTTTTTCCTGCCCTAATGTATGCGTCAAAAACCTGGTCGCTGCCTAAGCAAGATGAAAGATCACTCACCGTTATCGAAAGCGCTGTCGGAAGGACGATACTAGGAGTATCCCGTTTCACACAAGTAGGAGATGGGATCCGAAGCTCCGACCTACGTCAACGATCGAAAATCAAAGATGCCGTTCTATACGCCAAACAGTCGAAGATAAGGTGGGCCGGACACATAATGCGTATGAATGTTAACCGATGGACAAAGGCTGTTAGTGACTGGATTCCTCGGGATGTCAAACGTACTGCAGGAAGACCACCGACCCGATGGTCAGAGTTCTTCACGAAAAGCCTAGAAGAAAGATATGATGCTCGACGAGTCCCTAAAGCGAGGAGAACCCACTGGGCTACTCTTGCACGTGATAGGGAAAAATGGAGGATTTACTGGCGTCCGCTCGAGTCAGTCGACAATCACCGGGACTACAGGTGATACAGGTGATACTTGTTAACCAAAGTGCCTTGTTGACCTTTGTAGGCTCTGAGGAAGACGAAATCCACCGAAATGTCAGCTTTTCCATAATGATAAATGAAGCGGCTGCAAACATTATTTCTCGTTCTCAATTGCTTGTCGAAGTAATGACAGCATCACTTACAATTGTACGAGAGCTATCACTCAACAACGTGTTGAATGGAACATGGAATGGAACACTCTAACGCGAAATGGAACACTGTAACGCGAAGGTGAGCAGCTTTATCGATTCAGATTCCATTCTTCCCCAGGCCATTTGCGTCGTTACCCCAATCGAATGCTAAAAATTTTCGTTGGCTATGGATGTTTTGGTTTTCTGACAATACAGAACCTTTTTTCGATAACTATTAAGAGCCCTTGAGTGGTTTTGAACATGACAAAATCCTAGAAGAGATCTGCTCTATCATTTCATGAGTATGAATGATCTTCCCAGCGGTTCAGCGCCTCATAGTAGCTAGGAGGTTTTCCAGGGTGTCGGGCTGCGATGTACAGCGAGAGATTCATTCCACGGTACTATCTCCCAAGCTGAGAAGGAGCCCATCAGGAAGCCTCGCTAAGAGTAAACCAATGCTAGGACCCACCACCGTCCTGGCATCAAAGTCGCGTGGTGGTAAATATCCCTCTGATCCACAAGGGCTGCGACTGGCTGCGGTGGTGAAGACCTGGAGCAGACTTTGCCCAGGCTGACCGCGGGATTCTATGGGAACACAATGGGTTAGCCAGCAAATTACTGAAAAATGGAGATTATGCTGGGGCCGGCAAAACCAGTGAGTACGGGCCATTCAAGTATCAAGTAACTAACAGTATGAATGATATATGTTTTCCAAGTGCGGTAAAAAGAGAACTCTGGGGTGTACTAAAGTGCATATTGGCACTGTTGTGTCCACACGGTCGTTCGGTCCAATCTGCTATGGACACCGTAGTGGAGCCACACGGAGCGGAATGAGTTGTACTGTACTCAGTTTTCACTCCTAATAGTGAGTGTTATTTAGAAAAAACCTATATCGTTCTGCCATAATAACTGTGGCAAAGCAGGTGGACAGAATTTGATGACAGATTTTGACGCGGTGGTCAACGGATAGGTACCCAATAAAGTCAATGGGAACAAATTTGAACGATGGAATCGTTTCATTCTAGATGACAAGGAATCCATCATTCACCGACCGCGGGAGATTTTTTCTGCTACTGACTTCTTAAACGGCGATCGCATTATGTTCAATCTGACCACCACACTGAGAAGGGCGTGGTCTGAACGGGGCTGTTATTAGCTGATAGATCGAGGTGGCACAAGTGGACGTAACATGTCGCATGTGCATAATTTTCGTTTGGGGCCATTGTATAGCTCTTATTTTGAAACCAATCACATAAATGTTACTTGTTGTTGGTTTGAACGCCAGTTCTTGCTCTCGGATTCAGAAATTGGGAAAACCTTGTATAGAAATTTTAATTCTTTGAAATATCAGAGACCCATCTACAAAGAAAACGGTGCTTTATTAGACTGCTAACGTCGTTATCTGTTGGACTTGTTTTTGCGCGTTTCTGACTTCATTGTATTTATTTCAGCCTACTTGTAATTCTGGCGCGTGTGGCGCAATGATTGGAGGCGCCACTGCGACACGCACGTGGAATCGACCTTGGCACCCATGGCCCACCAAGACTTCCATCCCTCTAGGGTCGGCCACAATGTTGCTCGTGTTATTGGTACAAACTAGTCCAGGAGGATAGCGGCACTGGCTCGATACATCGGTAGCCCACCGCGAGTCATTGTGAAGGCCAGATATGCATTCAATCACCTCCAACGATACTTAATGAAGTCGAATGCATAGCGTATCCCTCAGGCATTCATCAACACCGAGGGCTTTTTTAGAGCTTTATTTGCATTTCACACATCCGGTTTTCATTTTTCATGGTTCTAAAATTCTGCTGTAGCTATTAAATGCCTTTGAGGGAAATTATACTACTCAGCATAAGCGCAGTCTTTTTCGCAGTTTTCAGCTTTTCTATGGCGTGCCTGACATCATCGTGTTATCGACGTGAATAACGTTCTTACAAATTAGAGGGCTTTGACGCATATAAAATTAGTTGCGCAACTGACATATAATATAATAATAGAAAAAGTGTAAAATAATGTGGATACAACCACAATGTTGGTCGAGTTATTGACCTACAGGCACCACCAGTAACGAGTGAACGGGATTGATCTGAAGAGCTCAAGTCGGCACTGAATCCAGTTAAGCTGAAGCTATAGTTATAATCACAGTTTTTATTTACTGCCTACTCTTTTTAACTGCAGGATACTTTGCGAAATATAACTTCACTGATGCTGAGCTATTTGCAAAACTCCGGACCACAGGTGTCTGCGTTGGGGAACGAACGCGATATTGTCCTTTCCGAGTAGTAACGCGTTCACCACCATACCATGCAGGTCCTTCGTTTCGCCTGTCTCTCAGCTAGTTCTATCGATCTCTGCCATCAGCAATCACCCGTCAGCGGGGTTGATCTGGAGGGCCCAAATCGGCAACGAGCCTAGTTAAGCTGAGGCTTTAGTTATAATCACAATTTTAACTTATTATTTACTGCCTACTCTTTTTAACGGCAGGATATAATGCGTAACATAACTTCAACGATGCTGAGCTATTTGCAAAAAAAGTAGGCTGTAAATAATAAGTTAAAAATGTGGATACACTTTATGCACGGACAAATGACTGATGGTAAGCAGGATTCGGTCAGATCAGAGAATATTGGCCATCATCTCTTCCGGTGAAAAAAGTAGTTTTGTCCAAGTGATGCTTTGTTCCTGTATTTTCATGAAGACGGATTCTTCTTTTTGTGATATAGAGCTTGTGCAATTACTGACCATTACATCCGTGCTCGATCATTTCGATCGTTTCTTAAAGAATGTTGATGAGTTCAATGTCGTTTCGTCAACGACGCCGATCAAGCCGGCAGTCGGAAAAAGTTTTCTGTGTCACGTCGATGTAGAGTTAACGTGAATAAAAAGTAAGATCTCGTGCAACTCGAGTGAGAAACTGGTCGAAAGCTGTTAGTTTTTTCGTATGCGACCTGCACGGGCTTATAGGTCGATTCCGTTACAGAGTTAGACTGGAGACGTTAAGACGTTAAGTAAATAAAATAAAAAAGGATAACGCTCTCGGTGTTGATCAATCCCTGAGGGATGCGCCATGCATTGACTTCATTAAGCATTGTTGGTGACTGAATGCATATCTGGCCTTTACATTGACTGGCGGTAGCTTACCTATGTATACAGCCGATGCTACTATCCTCTCAGACAATTCTGTTAGCAATTTGAGGACCCTGGAGGGATAGTAGCGGACCCAGGTTGAGAACCCTGGAGGGTTAGAGGCGCTAAGTAAGTATGAAAAACATTAAGTAGGGGCATTGCCACCATTTCCTTTTCCTGGAGCCTTCTTTAGACAGCAATGATAGAGTATAAATTAAGTTATTTTTTTTTGGACTAAACGTCCAAAGTCGCCACTATCACGAGAAAAAAATTAGTTCTATCAACACAGCAAGACAAAAATGTGGTACTTCGGAAGTTTCGGAAGGTTCGGAAGTTGATAAAACCAAAAACCACTAGGTTAAGGATTGTTGATGGATGTGAATGATCTGGAGTTATTTCTCGTCTGTTGGATGTCGAAATGACGACGGAACAGCTTTAAGATGCCTTCGTCCACAGCTCGTCATTTGGCGAGGAATTCGGAATTCAGTACAGAAGTTTGAGTAAACAGTGAGTAGAAGTGCGAAGCATGGAAGGTCTGAAGCCATTATTTATCTTCCAACCTAAAGTTCACATACCATTTTCCTCGTCTTGTGCTAAGTTATCAAAACCCTTAAATTATTATCTAATGGTAACCATGCATTTAACATTCGTTCAACGTTCAAAGGTAGACCAATCGTCAATCGTATAGATGGGCCAATAGAGAAGATAACGTGGTTTATAAACCTAACACTCATCCAGTTCCAAAACATATCGCAGCTTATTTTACGGGTAACCAGATCTTCTACTGCATTTATCTTTAAAATAAAGCTTTAATGATTGATCTCCGGCCATTACCCTGCTATTGATTTATAGAAGATTATTAATTCATCAGTGCTGGTAGGAGTCAAGCATGCTTCTGGTTCGACTCCCTCCCCATCGCTTTCTCCAGTACACGTGGAAACTCCTTAGCTCAGCTATCCACAAGATTGCGAAGAGGAGAATTGATGTAACCAGCTTTCTACAACTCCTTTATGCAAGCTATCCGCGAGCTTTTTGTGCAACACGAAGGAGCAGTGGACATGTATGGTTTCTCGATTCAGCTGCTCATGTGACTCCTAAAGAATTGCCTAAACTTCTCAATCTTCAGGTGGTCCAGAAAATATTACTAGTTTCGGAAGGTTCGGAAGTTGATAAAACCAAAAACCACTAGGTTAAGGATTGTTGATGGATGTGAATGATCTGGAGTTATTTCTCGTCTGTTGGATGTCGAAATGACGACGGAACAGCTTTAAGATGCCTTCGTCCACAGCTCGTCATTTGGCGAGGAATTCGGAATTCAGTACAGAAGTTTGAGTAAACAGTGAGTAGAAGTGCGAAGCATGGAAGGTCTGAAGCCATTATTTATCTTCCAACCTAAAGTTCACATACCATTTTCCTCGTCCTGTGCTAAGTTATCAAAACGCTTAAATTATTATCTAATGGTAACCATGCATTTAACATCCGTTCAACGTTCAAAGGTAGACCAATCATCAATCGTATAGATGGGCCAATAGAGAAGATAACGTGGTTTATAAGCCTAACACTCATCCAGTTCCAAAACATATCGCAGCTTATTTTACGGGTAACCAGATCTTCCTGAATCGTCTGCGTAACGCGCGTCCTAACAGCGCTTATATTGTAGAGTTCGACCTCCTACACGTGGAAACTCCTTAGCTCAGCTATCCACAAGATTGCGAAGAGGAGAATTGATGTAACCAGCTTTCTACTATATTCATTAAGATCACAGAATTCGCAAACAGCAACCGAAACAACGCGAAATTTTCGAAGATGAATATTGTGGGCGGCGAATGGCAGGAAAACAAATCAAATGCAAGAAATGCTATTGTACACAGTAGAACGTGCTGACAGGCTATGTAAGATGAGAAAAAGTCTATGATCTGATGTGCTACACACAAAAGGAGATAGAAAAATCTTCTTAGCTACTGAATTAACAATGAGAGTACACAGGTGTCATTCGGGAGAAGCCATAGAAAGACTGTTTTCCGTTTTTGAGCATTGATTTTAATCTATCCGAAGGCAGCCACATCACGAAATGGTACCGAACACCAAGCAACAAAACACAGAAAGCTAAAAAAGCTCTCGGCGTTGATCAATCCCTGAGGGATGCGCCATGCATTCGACTTCATTAAGTATCGTTGGAGGTGATTGAATGCATATCTGACCTTTACAATGACTCGCGGTGGCCTGCCGATGTAGCGAGCCAGTGCTGCTATGCTCCCAGGCAAGTCTGGGAGCAAGAGGAAATCCTCTAAAGTTGGTGCTACAAGCAACAGTTTCCAATGGCTACGAAACGGTACTTTTTGTGAATTGGTTTATTGGAAAAACAAGCTTTCTAAACGACAAATCTACCGAGGGTAAGGTCCGGTTTAACCTACCTTTTGGCTTCGACGAAATGAGCACCGCTATAAATTCTTGCTAAAAAGGAGGCTAAGAAAAAGTGGTAACATTTGGTTGAAATATCACCCAACACTCTCAAGGGTCAGCTAATTTGCAACTGATGAGCTCGGGTACAGTGCACCTGATCTCTTGTGAAACGTGTGGGACGAATACATTGGTGAAACGGGTTGATCACTTGGTGCCCGTTTAAAACTTAGAAGTTAAAGGTAAAATTAAACAAAATCCTCCACTTGGCACACTTAGGACACAGACATAGTGGTACGATTTTAAAGTAAAAGTCATGATTCTCGTTAAAGAATGCAAAGCAGCTATAAGCAAAACTTCAGATACGTTTTGAATAAAGTCGAAAAATCTAGGAATGATCAACAAAAAAAGCTCCCTGTGATCACGCATGACCACGCGCCATATCTCAAACTGACTTTTTTTACCTGAGCCGAGCATATTCCTAGCCCATGTAAGACTCTGTGAGGTTGGTCTCCAACAAAGACCGGAGCTCTCTCATAAAAAACAACGGCTTTGAGCGTTGAGAAGCAGCTGTTTGCTACGTGAGTAGAATTTATGTGCCGAGCTTTTCCTTCTGAAGGTGTGAAAGCGTTTCGTTAAGTGGATTGCTTGCGAATTTGGTCTTCACAGGTCTTGAAGAAGTCGAAACCACCGAAACATTAGCTAATTAATATTAAGCAAATCTGATTGTTGATAACTTCGTCTCTTTTTATGGAGAAAACACTGGATCTTCGTTTCCTCATTGAAAACTGGCAATTACGATGAATTATGTTTGTTTCGAAAGCACAGGTTAGATTTAAGAACCCGCTGTTCTCTTCGGATCGTCGTACAGCACGGCTATTGTTAGCTGATGTGAACTCGCGTTAATTGCGGCCATTACAACAATCAGGCAATGTCTACATTGCTTAGACCATTAGTAACAGCGATCTCGTGTTCGACAGTGTGAATCAGAGTAGCTATTAAGCCGAATGTGGGGTTTGACTCCGATGTGTGCTCTCGAGATCATTCCCATTGACAAATGGTAGCTGATGGAACCGCTAGGTTAAAAACCGAAGGAAAGGAAGAACGAGTGGTGCCGTGCGTAACACGTGAGTCCTCAAAAAGGATAAATGCTGTTCGATCTGGTCTAGGCTCCAAATTTTAGAAATTTCTCAGCACCATTGTAATCACTAACATCGGTGTTTTCAGTTGTTTGTTGTCATTTTAATAGATAAACACCTTTAAAGTTCTCAAGCAGTAGCGGAACCCACACACCAAAAGCTCGAAGTTCTTTGTAGGTGACGGAACTGAGGAAATGAATCGAATGCAGAAAGCGCTGGTATAGGCAAAGTAGATGTGAGAGAGGCGACGCCTAAAATATGAAGGATAAAGGATAAAGTTCCGGGCGCTCATCATACCTGAAACCACATTTTAATACTTGAAAGACTGGTTACCGTTTATCGTTTGAATTTGTCGCTTTTAAACTTACACTCAGGGTTCTTCATCGGCTTTGAGTCCTTGATCTGTTGTGTTGCTTCATCATAAATCTAAGTTAGAGGAATTTTCAAGATAAACTTTCCCTTAGTCTCGGCATGAATGATCAAAATCTTGATTATTAGCTAAAAAGTCTAAGCTAGGATGTTACAAATCTTTGTCATGGCGATCGCTTCAGCTTCACCGCTATCCTCGAAGACGTGACGCTTCGAGTCGAGGATCTACAGCAGTTGCTTCTTGCGATGTGGGTCTTCATGGTTATCAGTGAGGAAGAGCGCACGAACTCATGAATTTTCAAGAACACCACTCAAATCGATATTATGATGAAATGTTTTCCAGCACTTTCTGCTCTGCTGCTTATTCGTAATACCGGTTTTTATAGGTTTCTTTTCTCCGCGACGACATCCTTCATCGGTTGTCTTGTGCTTCTCTCTCTTCATAATTTGCTACGCAGTTCCACAACCTCTCTCCAACTGCGTGTCGCTTCCCACCGTATCTTGCTCTCAAGTGAGAAATCAGGCATGTGTTCCGATATCCTTCTTGCTAACTGCTCATGTCCACGTATGTGTTTTACGTGGCTTGCTTTACTCCCACTACCTTGACCTTGTCCGTTTTTGTTACGACGTTTCGTAATCTCATATCTCTGTGTCATTCCATTTACGAACGCACAAACACTTCTCCATGATGATTAAACCACCTCGACATCAATCGCTGTCCATTCTATTATTATTGGCCAGCCACCGTTCAACAAGACGTAATTTGGACGTTCAAAATTTAATGTGAAATCGAGCTGGTTTTTGTTTTGGGCGAAGTTAATACTTCTTGCGATCTCATTTATAAATAAAAAGGCTAAGAACTTGGAGATTAAACAGACTGGGTTGTCGACTGGTTTAGTTTAGTTAGTCTCCAGCAAATTACAGTTGTAAAAGCACTCAAGCTGTTGTTGCAAAATCGTAAAGAGGTTCAGATTGGTTGATGGAAATGTTGGCCACAGCAGAGCCACAAAGGCGGCATACTGCACTGGAGAAACGCTTCGTCGTCGCCTTCACATATCTCATCGGGGCCATTTGCAGTTGCGAATGACAACATTCCTGAGGTTCACCAAGGCATAAACCGTATCGCATTCTCCATATGGTTCATTTAAGTTGTTCGGCAACTTGACTTGATCACAATAGCCAGATATTGTGTTGGAGACGCAATGATGGAAGTTCAAACGTCTTGAAACTAAGAAGTCCATCTCAGCGCTAGGGTTATCGCCTAAGATAGCTTCCAGTTATCTTGAACTCTTAGCCTTCGTTTTCGAATAATTATGCTTTCGAAAGTTTTGACATCATTTTGGTAATTTTTTAGAACATATAAATAAACTTTCGTCTTCAAAACTGATTTTGAAAACGAACCATCCATGATCTGTTCGGTGACTTCAAAGGATTGGTCCGATTTTGGTGGGTGTAATATCGGTATATCGAAGATTCACTTGGCCATTCGGAGAGGTAATTCTAAGGGACATCTTGTCGATATTGGGATAATTGCTGGATGCTCCATTTTACTGAAGAGAAGGAAACATTACTTAAATCTAAACATCATTGCTGCACGATTGGTATGCTGAGAGCTATTCTTAGCCCTTTTGAAGAAAGATGATTGTTCTACCCAGAATTTCCTCGTTTATTTAAGTATTAAAAAACTGAAATTTCGATTACAAAACTGTTGTCAGCAAATTTTTCCGAAACTATTTCGAATAGTTTGATTCTAAGAGAAATTAATGCTAATGGTTGTTTGAGATTTTCTTTGTGCAACTTTTGATGACCACGTGAAAACAAAGCCGTATGTTTGCCATGTCACATTAATGACTTTATAAGGCGATCGGAATGACTATCCTCAAAGAGGAAGGCCATTGTGGAGGTTAGGCAGTTTTGCAACTTCCCGCTTGAGTGCAAGTGTCTAGTAACATCAGCTCTTGAATTTGCAGAGGAAGTAAGCCACGAAGTTCACATGGAGGAAAGGCGGGTTGGAAAGCAATAGCATTTATTCATAGAGCACCTAATGACCACATAACTGGTACCATATTTGGTAACTGGAAGAAATTGATTCAATTTTCCTTTAGTGGTGCTTTCTTCAGTGGTTTCGTGGATTGAAAGCGAACGACATCAGAAAGATGCAAGTATCAGAATTAGGGATAAAATGTGCCTTGAGAAAGTTGATCTGAAGTGTTTGAGACGATGATGCGGGAATAGGTCAGAGAATCGGGAGTTAAATTGTAACTGCGTTCGTATCATTTGGCAAAATAAGTCCGACGTTTTAAACAAGTGCATTGAAATTAAGGTCGTTTGATGTTACAATTCACAGTCAACGAATTCTTATGTAGAGAATATTGGAAAAGAAACTCAACGGTTGGAAAGAAAATCGAAAATTGCTTGATGTCAGTGATACTGTAGCGATGTAAGGCTTACCTACTTTTATGGGTCACCAGTAGACAAGTGTTTAGGACAAGAATCTCTAGAAGGCGTAGGTCGGCATGTCGCATGTTTCCTGCATATCACTCAATTCTGAAACATTTCCCTACCTTCTGTCAGGTATACCGATATTTTTGAAAGTGCGTAAAGCTTAGGGTCTGATTAAACATTGAAAAGTTTTACTTTGCTTACTGCAGTATCTATCCGAAGGTTCAGGCATTTATCCTAATCGTTAGGTAACCTTTCGACTAATAGCCACGCACGTTGTCAGCCTTGTGTGGATTCATTTTTGTCTTGAGATTCCATGTGTTTTTTCGTGGCTGACATGTTCGGTGCTAGTATAGCATTATTTTCCTCTTTATCAGTCACCGACTTTGTTGACGGGATTGAGATTTACTGTCTAGCAGCTCAAATTTTGTTAAGACAACAACAACTCATATCGGCAGCGAATATTGAGAGTTGTGAAAGAGAGTAGGCAACCAGTAAAGAACTGTCGTGTGAAAGGTACCTCCTTTGGTTTCCGGCATCAGGCAGAAGAATTAGAAAAAATCAATAATTAACTTTTTAGTCAAGATAAACCATTTAATAACAAGTGAAGTAAGACAGGGTCAGAACCTGAGGACCGTGAATAGCGAACGATCACCTTGAGATAATGCACAGGATACGAATAGATGTTTTTTCCACAAGCAGTTTTTCCAGTCCCGCAGTGAGTACTTGAAATATATGTCTATTCAGGTGGTATCTATCCTTCACAGCCCATTCTCCCACGAACAGTTTTTCCTTAACTCTCTGGAGTTTCCTTGTCAAGACTGGCCGTTCAAAATGGAGGTCTTCGCCGCCTTTATATTACCATAACTTTACTCCTCCCCACCCTATAAAATCGTGGTGTAATTAATGTTCCGCCGCCAGTCGGTCATGTGGGAAACGGTAGGCTGTACATGTGCCGCATTAGTGAAAGTGATCCAATTTTCTTGGGATATCCGGAAGAGGGGCAAAACAATGGGTTAAAGCGGTGAACATTTAACGATGGGAAAAGCACAACAACAATTTTCTGCATAGATGTTTATTCAGGTAATCCACATTGCTACCTGTTGCGCCATACATTGCCTGCAAAAATAATCACAGGCTTTGTTATTATGAGTTTCAAGAGCCACCATATATTTCAGCACTTGAGTAGCCGATTTTCACGAATAACTGAGCACACATAAGAAAACTCCACTAGACTGGTCAATTGCTGTCTGCTCAAGATTTTCTATCATTAGAGTTTCAAGGTGTTTGCTAGGGTTTTCTCATCTCTTCATTACAAATACTGACCCCTGCATTTATGGATTAAAAGAAATCTTCACTTTACGACCTAGTTGTTTTTAGACCGGTGGTAATTCCCATCATTAGTTTACCTTCTACTTGATTACTGGAAGAAGAGGTCGAACTCGTTGTCAGCTCGGGACACCCTACTGTAGAGATAGAGCTTTCGCTATACATCATAGTTTAACCCAGAAGCACACCACGACTACGGAAAAGAGTTAAGCCAGAGAAATGCTACGATTAAAATTGGTGACATAATCCTTACGGTGTTACCGTACATAACTTTAGAGCGTAGTTTAGTAAGGTAGTACTCTCAAGGCAGGAAAATCGGATCTGATATGCTTGGTGAGCTGAAACTTGAACACAACGAAGCAAACTCAAAAAAATACCAAAAACCTTAGCAAACCGTTTCCAGATACGGAGATTGTTTAAAAGAACTCGCACCAGTGTTATTATTATTGATGATGATTAAGGTCATGAGATTTCACGGGCGGTTAACCCGATGGATCCGACGCGACTGAACGCGAGGCCTGAGTTAGTCACCAAAAACAACTTGAAAGTTTGCAGAAAAACTCATCGGCTAAAAAAGAGCGTTTGTCTGATATTTGAAAGACTTTTGGAAGGGAAAAGCCCGATAAATGATTGAGTAGTCCACGAAATTAGCATAGAGGAAAGATACGCCCCTGCAAACTTTACTTCGAACTTGTCTTACGTAAACTACCCGAGCGCTAGCGAAACTTGGGCGTAAGTATAATACTTCTACTCCTGAAACTACCCCCGGGAAACTCGTCGTTTCCATAACAACAGAGATCTGGTCCACCGATGAAAAACACTTTTCCTGAGCTGAAATGTATTGATTCTCTGATTGTCCAGGTTTTATTCTAGATAACAAAGTTCAAAATTTCCGCTCGAAACACCACTATTTGAAGGCATGCAAAAATTTTAGTATTCATGAAAGGGACACCGACTGTGAGTATGACTGCCTAGGCATTGTACAAAAGCACACCTTCCAAAGTTTAGAGACACAAAGAAGAAACAATGTTACTACCTGTGCGAGCGTAATCAACGTTTTCAAGACTTAGAGTAAGAGTGTAAAGCCAAAGTTTAATCACAAGAATTATGGCACCAACCATCCTCGTGGCATTTCGTCATCTTGGAACGAAGCAAGTGTCTTTTTAAATAAACCTCATCTGCAAAGCTTGAGGCGTCCAACCGTCGGCTGACTAGATTTCAGTGTTTTCTCTCTGTTTTCCCACTAAAGTAGCAATTTCCGTTGTATTTCCACGGAGATGGGATGTGATTTGAACTTTTCCTTTTATATAGATGTAATTGACCGAAAACTGGCTAATGCTTAATGTGCAGAGGTAGTATTTAGTAAAGAAAATTATTTAATTCATGGAAGTGTTATGTTCGGTGGCGAGACGGCAACGTGCTTGTGGCCTTTGATCGTCGTTTCGAAGAGGTTTTTTGTTGTTGGCAAAGTCTTTTGTTAGCTTGAGTGGTGCGTGCACAATATCGGACGATAAAAGGATAAAGCCCTCGGCGTTGATCTATCCTTGAGGAATGCGCCTAGCATTTGACTTCATTTTTGGAGATTGGAGATTGGAGGAGATTGAATGCATATCTGACCTTTATAATGACTCGCGGGGGCCTGCCGATGTATCGAGCCAGGGCTGCTATCCTCCCAGACAAGTCTGGTACCAACTGCCAACTTCGGAGGGATGGAAGGCTTGCTAAGCCACGGGTGCGGCAACCGATGCTTTGTGTGTATTGCAGGCCGCCTTCTACCACTGCGCCACATGTGCCCATAATAGATTTACTATGACACGAAATGTTGGAAAATGGCACGCTTATGTCCTCACGATATGGCCGTTGATGAGAGTTGCGTGTTAGCAGGTCTTCTGCAGTCATGCTATATAGGCAGTCAATACAACCATACATCCTATCGTAGTACTCCGGCAAAGATAGCAGTTCTTTTCGATAACTCTTCTTCAGCAATCAATCTCATCCTACCTATGTTCCACTACGTTTGGCCCTATTGGTTTGCAAATAAGTTGTTTTTTTTTACGAAATTATAAGATAAAGAACTGTTTGAAAGTTTTACCTCTGAAGGCTTTGCCGAAGCAGAACTTTATCTCAGATTTGAGATCTTTATTTGGAGACTTGATCTGCTGATATTCTGTCCAACGATTGGTAAGCATTCGAAGAGGGAACTTGATGATGCTCGTTGTTATACAAGTGCACCGTCAGAGTCAAGGAGGCGATAATTTTGTCCGGAATCCTCGATAACTATGGGAGAGAGAGAATAAGAATAGTAAGCGGAATGAGAATGATCATGGAAATCATGGTAATGAAGACAGAAATGATAACATAATCGTGATAACCACAACTATTCACAATAACTAGGAGGATATTGTTAGTTTTTCACAAGCAGCAGTAACAGAAAAAGAGGATTCAGACAATCTGAAAAGTAAGATTGACAGAAGGCGGACAAGTTGAAAAAAAAACTCAAAACTAAAAGGAACAAATAAATAACAGTTGGGAAAAGAACACTGGAGGCAAGGAAACTACAGCTCAGTGCGGCTGGCATTAGAGAAATCAACCTCCTCCTAAGCAAGAGGCAGGCTATCCTTATTGGCCCATGGCTCTATCTTCATAACTTTGTGGAAAACAGCGCCTTCCACAGCGCTGTTTTCCCTTTTCCCTGAATGAAACAACATGGGAATTTACCATCGCTGCTGATGATCCCTTAAGCAAGACAAATTTTGTAGCTATAGTTACAGAAAAAAGATTAATACTGAATATAAGTGAAATATTTATCAGGGGCTAAGGATACAGCTCTTGGCATTGAGCTATCCTTGAGGAATGCGCCAAGCATTCGACTTCATTAAGCATCGTTGGAGGAGCTTGAGTGCATATCTGGCCCTTACAATGTTTCGCGGTGGCCCACCGATGTATGGAGCCAATGCTGCTATCCTTCAAGACAAGTCTGGTATCGATTTGCCGAGGCCGAAAAAGTGGAAGGTTTGGTGGGCCTGGGGTCTAGGCATCAATCCCATGTGTATTGCAAGGAGCCTCAGACCACACAGTTCCACGCGCTCCTAATACTTACAATAAACATGATAGAGACATTCCTTGCCCATGTATTACTTCTGTGCGGCTGTTCTCCACCAGTTAACTGGAATACTTACAAAGAATAAAAGGGCTCTGAAGAAGGCGAAGCTACAGAAACGTCAGCTATTGTGTTTTAATAAATGCTATAACAGTAACCTCGTGTTTGGTCATTGAAGAAGGACAGTGATATATACATATATATATATATATATATATATACATACATACATATACATATGCATATATCGAGGTGACCTGCAGCACACACGTGGAATCGGTCTCCCCGCCTAAGGTCCACCAACCCCTCCTTCTGCCCGAGGTCGGCAAATTGGTACCAGACTTGTACCTAGGAGAATAGCGGCACTCGCTCGATACATCGATAAGCCACCGCGAGTCATTGTAAAGTCCAGATATGCATTCAATCACCTCCAACGATGCTTAGTGAGGTCGAATGCATAGCGCATTCCTTAGGGATTGATCAACGCCAAGAGCTTTATCCTTTTTTATCCTTTATATTTGTAAGTATATGTCACTATGCATATATATACAAATACGAAATCGGCGAAGTTAACTAAATATGACTTAAAACTTCAGTGAATAATAGGAATGAATGCCAATAAGCTACCTCACTGACGGCGAAGCTATTCCAGAAATTTCGTTAATCATTAAAGTGAGAGACAAGATTGTGATTGAAAAACAGAGGAATCTGAATAGCCACCATAAGCGGAGCTCACTAATTGTATGACTCCTGTCGTATACGGAACCCTGGAATCCGTCGGAGTTTTCACTCATTTTCGAGAAATTGAAAAGGGTGTGATGATGTTTATTTCTTTATGCCGACAAAGTAATGGAGAGTTAGTGGTTTTGTTGTGAACTTTGCAAGGCAGCCTTGCTGGTTTATCGCCATTTTTCATCGTTTGTGCCTAGCATCTTCGATGCTCGATGCCTGCACCCAATCGGAACCGGCCATCTACGCGGTTGCGCAACAGCTCACCGATCACTCACAGAGATCAGTCTTCGAGCCGCATCGTTGGGTTGCGTCATCGTCGTTCGTGATGTTCGTCTTCGGCAAGCGAGCCGACGTGGACAGTGTGTTGGACTGTGCTCGGAGACAATCACTTATTCAGCGTCCGTGCTTCTGTCACTTCACAACGAATGTTGGCGTAGTGGCCTTGTGAAACGAGACAGAGCCCGGGATTAATAGTTTTCAAACAATTTGTTCGAGTCTAGAGAAAAGACATTAATATTTCTGTATAATTTTCATAAAACTCATCATCAAGTAGTGAAATGCAAAACAATGGGTTTTTCAGCAAAACTTGAACAAAAACTCACTTTCTGACCTGGATATTTCTAGCTGCATATTCAACAAAATGTGTTGGAATATGAATTACTTACCCACTTGGATGATCCGTCTTCACTGATTGTGCGGACCCCAGCATAATTTCCGTTGTTTTGGAGCTTTGTTGGTTTAGCCATTGTGGTTCGTTGGAGTCCGGAGGTCAGTCAGGCCAAAGTCTGCCCCAGGTCCTCACCAGCACATACACTCGCAGCCCGTGTTCATTAGAAGGAGATTTGCCACTATGCGACTAGGTTAGTTTCAAGACGGTGCAGGATTCTGGTATTGGTTTACTCTTAGCTAGGCTTTTTGATGGAAACGACGGGCTCCTGCTCGACTTGGAAAAGTATACTGGGAACATCGCTCCCTGCTCCCTGTACATCGCAGCCCGACACCCAAAGGAGCACCTCCCAGCAACAATGAAGCGGTAAACCGTTGGGAGTGGAACGTGAATTGAACACCACAATTCCGGTCCAAATGCAAGCATCAGCTGCGAGCAATTAAATACCAGAATCCAACAAGCAGCAATTTTCATGCCTTTTAATCATGGTTTTTCTAATTGGGAATAATCTCCGCCCTCATGGCTTAGAGCCCACATGCGGGCGAACCGCCAAATGCAGTGCTGCATTCACCAATGCTACAACACTGCTCAACTTGACAGAGCGCTCGGAGAAAGTGTCCATCCAAAAATATAGTTAGTGGTAAACGGATCTCATCCACCGAATCACTGCTATCCTCGAAAATTGTTTTTAAATGATAAACCTCTTTCCGATCTCGGATTGCCTGCAATGACGATGTTTTGAAACACTGGCGAAGTCACTTCGGCAGTTCGCAGAAAAATTTCCTTCCAGTTCGCAACTTATCAGTCCACTGGAAGTTGTGCTGAGGCACTGATGATTCGTCAGTGCATGACCTTCAGCTTCAGGCTGAAGCTTAAATGGTAAACCAAACAATTTCCATTTGGTGTACGCACGACACTCAGTGATATTGTATGGACTACGTCACTTACACTACTACAATCTTTTAACCAGAATATTCAATCAGGTTTCGTAGACTTTAAACTCAATGGTCCCACAGAATTTCAAGGAAACAAATTCTCTCTTGCTTTTATCATTTGGTGCTCTGAATTGCAGTTCAGGGAAACGGAAGTGAAATGGAAGAACTGGAAAAAATTGAACGATGCCCTGCTCCTTGTTTTGTCACATGATAGATTGACGCTGGAAGAAGCATGGTCGGGAAAAAGAGCAACTGAAATTTAATGTTTTAAATCTTATGAAAAAAACCGAAAAAAGCCATTCACGCAAACTTTATGAGTGTTTTCTGCACTGATTCTAGACACTCCAATGTCTGCTGAAGGCATCAAAATGCATCGAATCGAGTAAATCAAATTGGTGGATAACTCTGTTGCTGTTGTTCTTTTCACGAAGGAAAAACGTACTTGTCCTGAGCCGATAGTTAAAACAAAAACGAATGTGACAAAGAAGATTAGATAGGATCTCGGTTAGTTCGAAGGTTTAGACGCTCTCCTGCTCAAATTTAACCGAGCTAAAACCATTCAGAACTCGTTCAGTGTTACTTTAATGAAGCTGAAATATTTACATCTCATTTTATATATTTATATAGCAAATATCTCAGCTTCATCAAAGTTATATTTCGCAATATACAACCTGCCATTAAAAAGAGTAGGCAGTTAACAAAAAACGGTTAAGATCTTTCAAGGTTTTTTGCATTCACATGTGAGTTCTTAGTATAATAAAAAACGCCATAAAAATGAATAAAGAAGGATCTTTCCACGGAATGCACAAGAGCTAGGTAAATAAAGTGGTTAAATACGGAAAAAACGACGCCGTTTGTAGAGACGATGACTGCGTTGCGGCGATCAAGGAGGGTTGGGGTGCTGAAGAAAACTCGGTTCGTTACATTCGATGCGATTATAGGCATCGTTGAGATGTTCGGGTAGAAATTAACTGCTTTAAGAGTGATTAACTTCTTGATGATATCGGTTTATTGGTCCGGTGATGGGACTAGATGCATCTGCTTCATCGAAAACAAGCGATTCTCGCAGTCTTCGTTGCTTAACATGCTCATGCCCATGCCCACGATGTTGTTCTTCTGCTAAATTGACTACTACATTGCAAAGGTACCAACGTTGTAACACCAGCGTTTAATGGTTCCATACACAGTCCACACAGTCCACAATACTTGACACGACAGTCAAGATAGTAGAGCCCTCTAGCGTCTCCAGCTTCCTCACCGAGCTGCGAGCTGCATCACGCCACAACGTGAATCGACTATTTGACTAGCGCTGATGGCTCAAAGCGTAAATGGCCAAACAGTTTGTTGACCTTGATCTAGATTTGTGACTGTTACCCGTTTGGCTAAGTGTCACAACGATGGAGAATTGCCAACGCCGCTGGAGTGCACAGGCGCAATGTGGTACGACGACGCTAGCCGTCGCAGGTCAGCCATTTCATTTCATTCTCATTCTCATGCGTCTTGGCCGACCTTGAGTATCCGTGCTAGGACGACAAAACTCCGCCCATGTGACTCCCGTCCAGCGCCATCCGAAAAGGCACAGAGTTGAGCCGTGAACGGCTAATACTCTTGCTCCACTTACCGTAATCAGCATCCCATTAATGTACTTTCCCACTGTGGTCGACTTCTTCCTTCTATGTGTCGCTAATTTGTTATCGTCAGTGATATTACAAGACTCTACAATGTTCAAACAGCAGATCACTCTCTGCAATCCATGACGTGTTTCAACGAAAACTTCCAGAAAGAAATTCCAAAAGGATGTACTGGAATAATATTAAACCTGTTTAACTGCTATAACTTCTGAATCTGTAGGCCAGTCGGCCATCAAACTGTCTCCCGAAATTGTTGAGAGCCGGTGTGAAGTAAAATGATAATTTTTAGTATTAGTTCTACTACATTAATCTTGTACGAGAGCGTGTAGCGCAATGGTCATAGGTGCTTTGCAGTACATATTTGGCGTTTGGTGTTATCTCTTTCTCTGTGCTCATCAAGTTTCCCATCTCATTCGGTTTGAAGGACTTGATGCATCGCTAGGCCACCAAAAATCAGTGGTCATTGTACAGACCGGATGTCCATTCAGTCACCCTTAACGATACTTAGTTATGATGAGTGATCTTTCATGGATTGATAGACTCCGAAAGCTTTCTCTTTTTAACGTTATATTAATCGCGACTAATTTAATTCTATGCACCAAAAAATTCAAGTGGTTATATGGGGGCTCACTTGGTGTTTCAGCCAAATTCTCTTCTTCTATGGGCTTCCCTGCCCCGAATTCTCAATAACTAACAAATAGCTGGTATTATTCCACATCTTACCTGCTGTATCAGTGAAGATCTTTTTTAAATAATATGCAATTCTTCGCGCTCATCATAGTGTAGTGGTTTTCTTAAGATTAAAAATCGAATTTCTAAAGTCACCATTTTGGGATCCTTGCAGACCGTGCTCAGTCTCGTGCTCCTTTCAGCATTCAACTTTCTATTACATGCCTAAATAGAGTTCTCACCAACATATCAGTGCTCTTCACATTCCTCAAGCTGCTCTTCCTCCTTTTTTTACAAGTTGTATTTCTGTTTGTCGATTTCCGTGGTTTCTCGTTTAAAGCGTGACCTAACAGCTAGCGGACTTCGAACATATCGTGATGCTCGTTGAAGTTTCATGGTTGTCAACTATTAGAAGCGAACAGTTAGCTACTCAACTAGGGAATTGTTTGCGTTGGTTTGAAACTATTCTTGGAATCCTCATTTTCGATTACAAAAACATAGACAAGGTCAAGGGTGATGGCACCCTTCTGTCCATTATTCTTGTTCTTTTTTTGTATTCGCTGAGTCTTTCACTGCAAATGTGTTCGAACTGTTGTCCGAATGTGTTTCATCTTGAGCCAAGCGGCTTCCTACGAATTAACTTCGTAGAAATAGTGGAAATATGAGGGTTGTTGGCTTCTAGGCTATAGCGAGTGACACTTGCGACGCTACTCAAACGTTATTTCATTGGCGCTTATTTTAACCAAGATGTCAAAGAATCTTCAACTTAGTTCCCAGGTTCGACTTTCTATTAACCTCGGCATTGGAGTATGAATACGTCGTTTTCTCCTTCAGCAATCGCGAAGTTGTTATACAGCATACATTTACTTCCATACAATAAAACGTACAACACACTCGTAGCTGACGTTTCGGCAGAATCGCCTTCTTCAGAGCCTGGAAGGGTATGCTGATATACAATTTATTAGGCCAAACGCTTCAATAACACTTACAGGAAGACGAAAAACTTCATGGCAAGGTGATACTGCCGAAGCGTCAGCTACTGTTGTGTTGTATTGTATTGTGTGCTTTTCTAAGGAAGTAAATGTATGCTGTGTGACAACGTCGCGATTGCTGAACAAGAAAACTACGCCTTCAACTTAGTGCTAGTCTAATATATAATTAGAGGTTAACGGCTATAACTACAATTTCTAACAAGGGTATATGACACTTTCCGGTGAGCCGACCGATTTCCTATTTCAACTATCTAATAAATACAACCACAACGTTGCTGAGATATTTGCAAAACTCTGACCCGCATGGTGTGCTGGTGAACGCGTTACTCCCCGGAAAAGAGAGTAGCGCGTTCGTTCGCCACCATAAACACGTGCGGTCCAGAGTTTTGCAAATATCTCAGCAACGCTGTGGTTGTATTTCGCTTAGTGACCTTCTGTGAAAATTGTAGTAGGCAGAAAATAAAAGGTAAAACATTATGTAATAAGTACCAGGTCGCATGTAACAGGCTAGGCTATCCGAGCCTGCAATACACACTGGATGCGTTCCGTTTGATGTGTAACCGAGTAAACATTACATCCCTTAGGGATTAACAAATTTGTACGGAACTTATTTAAGAGATAAAAAGACCGAATTGGCGTCATTTTTTTTGAATTACTTGGCTAAAACGAAGTTGTTACAGAAGCTATTCAGGGAACGTTCTGGTCTTCTTCAGAGTCCCGATGAATCGAGTCGATGGTTTACAGTCCTTCGTCCTCGTTCACGCATCGAGTGGAATTCGATGGAATTGAGCATCGCTCGAATAAGGATGTGGCTAACTGGGCAATGTTCCTTTGAGCCGAATGTTTGTTGATCTACTCCCATCCAAGCTTCCATGGTGGCAGCATATCGTGCAAAACTCGATGCTTATATTAGCTGTCACATAGTGTGGCAATATTTTTACAAGCCTACTTTCATTTGACCTCGGCATGATTGACTAATTATTTTTCGTGTTTCTGAGCTAACACGAAATTGTTGTAAAAACTTCGGTTCCTGAACATTCGACTCGACTAAATCCGGCTCCAAGGACCAAAAAGACGTCGTGGTTCAAACCAAGAAATATTTTTTCACCAAATTCCAGTAAGCTTAATTGTCCAAGAAAATGTTGACTAATCAGGCTAAGATTAAATGGAAATCGGATTGGAGAAACACTGACCTGGCATATCACTGGGCCAACGGAAGTCATTGTCCAGGCAAGATATCTGTCCAAGCACCCTTACGATCTTTGACGAAGTGGGATGCGTCGCTCATTTCTCAAGCGATTGATCAGCTCCTAAAGCTTCACCTTCCTCGCTTTAAAGAGTATAACATAGAAAACAAATACTTATAGGATGTATCACAACGTTTTGTGTGGTAGCCTTTATTGTTCAAATACATTTCACTGTTATAATTTCTTCCTATGTTCAGCGACCGAAATATGTTGTTTTCATCTATCTTAGGCACGAAAGTGATGTGAATAAAGTGGCAAGAAATCTTTAGTTTAAATATTATTGCGCAGACACCAGCATATTTTGTGGGTTAGCCCCGCAAGACTTGGATAATCTTCCTATTCTGCGAAACGGATCGCAGCTGTACAGATGCCACATGTCTATTTTGTAACCGCTTAAACGGTTTCTACTATATCTAGCGAAGGAAAGGGTTTGGTAGTTAGTGATGTTTTACGCGCTCATCAGTTTCATAAAACATTCAAATATCTTTTCAGTATGAACATTACCACAGTGATCTAATGCCTCGCATTTCGGGAGCCTTGAACCTAAAACATATTTTTGAAGCAGACTTTCAACGGGATACGAAGCATGCGACAAAAAAATCGAGCTTTTTGTATGAATATGAAATAGTTACCGTCTCTACTTTGTCCTCCTATATAGGAGCACGTGTAGTGCAGTGGTTAGAGGTGCCCTGCAAATGCACATGGGTTTGATTCCGTCGTTCAGGCCCACCAACCCTTCTATGTTTCTGAGGTCTAGAAAGTGGCATCAGATCTGTTTGGAAGGATAGCAACACTGACTCAACACACTGATAGGCCATGACGAGTTCAGGTGAAATGCGGATATTCATTCGATCACCTTCAACGATGTTGGTGAAGTTGAACGCATGGCGCATTCCTCGGAGTTTGATTACCGCCGGAAACGTTGTCCTTTTTTGCACTTTCATCCTATTGCATTCGTTTTCCGCGCTCTTTCTTTTTATTGGTATTTCTTCCACGTCTTCTCGTCTTAGTCGTTCTGCAGGATCATGGTTGAGCATAAGACTACTTTTTCGCACCTCCACACACCGCTCTGGAGCTCAAAAATTAAGGGTTGAAAAAGGTTTTTAACAATTCTAGTGTTTTGTGCGATCGAATGGCTTCTATAATTTCTAGCCACCAAATGTCGACTGTCTGTGGTTGAAAGCTGTAAAATTCAACACTTTCTTTCGTAAAAGTTTTCGTTGGCACTACGGCTGAAGAGCATTTGTTGAAATCACCCAATTTGCCTCTCCGCGAGAGACGTAGACAGAAAACATCAAAAGTTCTATAGCCCTAGAAAGAACATGAGGATTACTGTGAGTGAAGCAAATTCGCCTTTGATGTGAAGGCAATCCCATTAGGGTCGGAATAGTTCAGACAAACCGCTCTCTCTCTTCGTTTTGCGGTAAACTGTCAACAAAAACAACGAAAATCCGTAACAAGGTGGAATGTTTCGATGATCGATGAAAACAGTGATAAATCGTGGAAGACATCATATTCAGTGCTTCATCGAAACCTTTGAAGCCACAGGTGGATGTTCCAATGGCTACTAGATGAAGTTAGGTAAAGTAGATAGGAAGCAAGATGACACTGTTATAAAAAATCTCTTAAATCTGATTGTTTAATTGAAAAGCGATAAGACAATCGCTTTTTTCAGAAAGCAGTCTCCCATGTTTTTAGAGTGCTTTACTCATACCCCGCTTCTGGATTTTCTTTTGCCGATCCTGTCAAAAATTTTCCTTTTATCACAGAGCTCTTTTCTTTAGTATTCTCCTTCCCAGAGTAATCAGCTTTTTCTTAAACTAACATATGTACTTTCTACTAACATTAATGCAATATGAATATCTGAGAAAAAGGAGAGGCGGTTCACTCAAGAATTGATTTCCATTGTTGAATTGGTGACATTGGATGTCTAACACAAGGAGTTTTATTATTCTTTAATTCATCCACTTTTTTCGCCTCCTACTCCTCCTATAAGTATGGGACCATCTAAACCCAAATTCCAGAAGGATCACCTGTTAGTGGATGGTGGAGCAAGCCATGAGGTGATGTCACGGACAGACAGTTCTGGTGCTGATCTTACTTCTGCATTCCTTGTGTTTCACCACCTCATTCATTGCTTGCAAGTGCTGCTCGTGGCCTATAAAATCGTCGATGTTCGTTTTCCTAGACGGCGGTGAGTACACAACTAATCAGCAGGTGTCCTCCATGCGCATTATTTCTCGACCTTGAACTTGTCCGAAGGCTCTATCACTGAACAACCTTCAACGAGGCTAACGACATAAGAGTATTGGCTTAGTGGGCACACATTCTCTGAATTCCTCATCTTCAAATTTATCCGGCGAATTGGGGCACGTTCACTTTTAAAATAATGGACAGGAGAAGGTAGCAGCACTCCATTACGAATAACAGTTCGTAGACTCCTACAGTCTTGTTGTTTTCAATTAATCTGCCATACATCGACGTTCTTTAGAGAAACTCGAATCTCGTCGACTAGAGGAAAGTTAGAAGAATAGCGTGAGAGTAAAAGAAGCAAAAAAAACTTCACTAAAACTAAAGCTACCGCTTCAACAAGCTTCATGGAAAAGTGCCCAATGCCCGATATTGTTCATTGGATGAAGTCCGTAGACAGACAGACAAGACCAAAAGAAAACGCTGTAATGGTGCGCCCTATAAGAATTGTTCAAGTAACTTCGTGAGTTAGCGACGAGACCATAACTCAGCAGAGGTCAGAGTGCAAGCGTTCGCTAGCGGCAAGTCGACGACATCAAAGATGAATAAACGCATCATTTTAAGTTTAAATTGATTGTCCAAAAGTCTTATCCACACGAGTTTCTATCATTTTTTTTTTTGGTTTCGCACAAGGTCTCATTACGTCTTGTTCACTAAAGTCTTAGCTATAAATGTTTAAAATCCTTGGAGAAAATTCCATAATCCAGGAATTATGTGAGCTCTGAAAGGACACCCCAATTCACTGTAGGTCTTTTTAAAGCAGCGTTTAGCAGATAAGCGCACTTTTAGAAGATTCTCCGGACAAGATGAAAGGAGAATTTTCCAAAACGGACGTTGTGGGCCCACGGTCGTTTTAAATGGTTTTTGAGTTTCCTATCGCTATAAATAATGTTACCACTTCCAGTTGGTCTGTGATGCTTATCGAGAAACCTACCGCTGACCATGTACGATCCAAAGAGTTCTCAATGTCATCGCATTACCTTGTCTTGCTTTTGGTGACAAACTTTACAGCGTAACTGGGTCATCACTACATTGCTTCGAACAGGAAAGATGATCACCATCATCAATTGACAAAACCGCGTCTACTCATTGACCTTCTGTTTCAAGAAATAAGTATCCAAGAATTGGTAGATTTACTGGAAAGATCAAATGAAAATGGGGACAGTTCACAAGCGATTTTCATACACGTAATGCTCTGTTTACATCTTAAGAGCAAAGTAGAAATTTAATGGATGCGAAAGTAATTAAGTGATCTTCGAAATACATTACCAGTTTGAGTGTCGGATTCTTAGAGCAACTAGGAAACCGAGAGATTTAAAATGGATCTTTATTTCAGGGTAATGGAAGAATTCTCGCTACCATCGGTGCCATGGACGCCGGTAGCATCATTTCCTGTTCGAAAATTCACCGAAACCTCAGTTGCAGACTTGACTTATGTAATTATTCCGTGTAAGCTTGTTGATCTCCCACAAAATGGAGAATCCCGAATTGATCCGAATGCAAAGAAACCGTGTCTTCGGAGCAACGCAAGCTCTTGATGGAGCGACTAGTGCGTGAATTACTGTGCATGGGCCCCGACTTTCGGTAGCAGTCATTAGTCCTCTCCGAATACAAAAGTTTTATGCATTCTATTTTTAGTCAGATGTGCATTTTTGAAAATATTGCCAGCTCTTACTATGAAGTTCTGCCTTTGAGCTGAATATGTCAGAACAAAATTTGAAACAACTCCTTAGGGGTCGGTAAGAGGAAGGAGGCGTTGTGGTGCTTGCATGAGTGTTTTGTCTGTTAGATTGATCACCACGCTGTCAGACTGGCTGGAAAAGGTCTCTAAGTGTGGTAAAAATGCTAAGAGCTTAAAACCTTACGTTCTCGGAAAATCTTCTTTTTCACTGGAATGAGGATTTCGCTGAGAGTTTTGCTGTGTTGGAGGCCTTAATTTCCTGGGTTCTTAGTAGACTAGGAGATTGTTGTAGTAGGATGGGCACCCTCATTTCTCCCACTTGTGACGGTTGCATATCTTATATAAAATAGCTTTTTTTAAATATAAATAGTTGCCATACAAATCCAAAGTGTCTATTGAAATAAATAAAATGCTCTTGCTTTGGATTTTTTTGGAAGAATTACAAACAAAAACAATGAAGTAGGAAGCAGTTGTACTGCTCTGCTTACTCTCTTGACTTGGTTATGCGTGGTTAGAGTTAGTGGGTTTTAGTTTTCAGTTATATCCCGTTTCTTATATAAAATAGAGTTGTATTTTAATCGTTTTTAATTATATCACTCACTTTTGTTTCACTATATCGCAACTTATGAGGTCTCTTTGGGTTTACTTGCTCGAATATTTAACCTATTACGGACGCGCGCCGTTTAGCGCGGTTCAACGGATGGGGTACGAGCAACTCTTCTTCGTCAACCGACTTTCTCGTTTTGTAACAGTAAAAAACAATTTTCCAATAACTGGAGGGTTTCGAGAGTTGTAAATGTGATAGAATTGCAGGCGAGACTTTGCTCTATTTTTCTCTATTGTGAATAATATGCATGCTACTATTTTTTTTTACTTTACATGATCACATCGGTCATCACGTCTTCTGTGCGGATTTCAGCACTGCTTGCATTCGAGTCGTTTTCTTCGCATTCATCGCCCCCAATGGTTTTCGAAAATTTTGCGTGTTGTTTCGGCTGCTGCTTGAGGATTTCGTCTTCTTTATGAATGTTGTAGAATGATGATCGAGTCAAATCTCCTTGCAACCTTGGCTATAGCAAAGCTAAGACCTTCACACCGAGATTGGAGGATGGACATAGGGCTGGAATCCAACTAGCGCCTTTGCTTTTTGATCGACAGCACCACTAACCACTGCGTTACCCCCACCCTTCCCATGCTACTATTTACTAAGCCTTACTATGGTCAATTGTGTAAAAACATTGCTGGCAGCATTTGGAAGTGTTTCGCAGGCAATATTGAGTCTACTTTGATGTGTTTTTTTTTTATATTCGTGCATTTTATACAGTGACCGTGGTGATTGAAACAAAATGAAGATTGATTGTTTCTTAAATTACCGGTCAGTGAACTCTTTTGGAAAAAGAATGGCATTTTGCAAATCATTGAGTGCAAAGAATAGTTCTCCTGGTCCCACCTCTCCCATTTTGATCTGCTTCCGATCAGCTATCAATTGCATGGACACAGTGCGTTGAAAAAACTCTGGGACGCACTAAGATGAAAGTGGGGGCCGTAGTGTCCATGCCGGTTGTTACGCGCTAACCAAATGCCATGTTGAAAGCTTTTATACACCTCTTTCAAAGGTGTGCTGAACATTCGAAGGCTTAAGATGCTTTGGAAAACGGGCCTTGTCCCTCAATTTCTGCTCAATCTCATCATTTCTTCATCATTAAGGTTTTCGTCTCCAAAAAAAGTTTTGTTACTCTCTTTTGCCCCATCTCGAATTTCTTCTCTTGGCTCTCTTGCTGATTTCGGTTGCAGACGTTTAAGCTCATCGATTTCTATGAACTGTGCATTTTAACCAACATGAGCATCATCAACAGAAAAGCAGATGAATGTTAAGTGCAGAAATCAGCTATCTCTTCTGATCTTTTTTTAATGTCAATGACAGGTAACTCCGAAAGTGAATAGGCGCTTGCAGAGCGGTGCCTGAGGCGAAGATGACGGTGGCTGGTCGGTGGACGGGCTTGTTGGGCCCTCTGGCCGTCACGCTGCTACTGTTGTTCGGCGGGGCGCGAGCCATCTCGAAGAACTTCGTGAACAGCTCGATGCCAGAAATGCGGCCCACTTTCGTAGTCAACTTCGACATGGCCACAGTCATTTGCCAGCACAGGTGTGCTTATGTTGCTTTTATGATTTTTCATCTCGGTGAAGCCTTCTGTTTCTTTTTCTCGATTAAATTTCTGATTTCTTGGATTGAAGCTGTTTTTGAATGTGAGATCTCTGGACACATCGTACCTATAGTAGTTTCAATTTGCGATTCCGTACAACGATGTGCAAAGCTTGGTTCTTTCACGCGGTTTTTTCCTAGTCAGTACTAATTTTTTTTGTCTTCTTTTCATTAATTTTCGAGAAGGACTAGTTCCTGACTTGAGAATAAAGTGGTACGTTGTGAATTTGTTCTACGTTCTGAAAGATTTTTGCTCTAAAATAGAGTAGTGAAGGGAGTAGAAAAACGATTTCAAGACTGAGTGTTAATGAAATGAAGGAATCGGAAGTAGCGGTGTGCTTGGCTCCGTTTTCGGAGGCGCAGCGCCAAATGTCAACTGGCTAAAATTGTAGGGATAAGAATGTGGATTCCATTTAAATTTTTTAAGTGGCCATAATCGAACTTGCTAAACAACCTATAGGGGAAGAATGTGGAATCATCAGAGTTGTGCGATTTCAGTGAAAACCCTGCGGATTTGCACTTGCATGAGATTAGCGTGCTGTGTGATGGCAAGGACGACTGTTACAAAAATCCCGCGATGCATGACGAAAGTTTTCCGTATTGTGGTAAGTCGTAATCAAAGTTCGATATTAGCGAACGCCCAGAAAACTGTTGCATTTTCTGTCTAGAAAACTCTGTGGCGAGACAGATGAGTGGTGTAACTGCACTTTAGAATCCAATTGCGCCACCGACTTTGGCCCAGCTCGGGGCTCATTGTTGGTGCTGGCGACTGCATCCAATTTGTAATGTTATTCACAAGTCTTGAAACTTTCTGAAAATTCCACAGATACTCGATTGTTTTTGGAGAAGTCGACATGCGATAGGTAGAGTCTGATAAAAATAGTGATCAAGATGTTCTTGAAAAAATGTCAGTGCCTACACCGCAGTCTGAAACACCGAGTCGTTCTAGATATGTCAGAGAGGGATTTTATGTGCATCTCAATCTATTCAATATTTCTGTGATGCTCTCGTGCTTTCGAAAGCTTCTCGAATGAGCACTTTTTGTTTATTATTTTCCATCTTGTGTAAGACATCACATCAAATTCAATATTTGGGAAGCTCATCTCTCGAGTAGCCTGTAAAGAGCGCACCCTGTTAGAGTTCGTTACCTAATATTTCATACTTTAGCAAAGAGGACTAGAAGTTACTATAAACGTTCTTATTGTTGCTGTCGTTGTATCTGTTCAACGGCTGACGCTTTGGCGACTTCGCCTTCCTCAGACTCTGGACGTATCATGTGTAACAGAACCCCCACAACTCGGTGGATTACATAGTATTAATGAGTTAATGATTCAGTTAATAAAAAGGCGCCAATTTTCAAAACCACCTACCTTGCCGTTGGCCACGAACCAACCAACCACCCACGTGTTGTTCGCGAGTGATGATGAGTGAGCCCATCCACCATGGGGATGTGCATCAAAAAACCATTCCGAGATAAGATGACATATCACGTGTGGTGGTGATGCATCCGTCTCCCCGGTTCATTCTTGGATTTTTAAATTTATCTTAAACGATTTAAGAGTCTTACGCTTTGATGTCTCAGATTATTGCACAGGGATCCGGACGTTCGTTTTAAAATCATTACCATTGTGCTTGTGTGCAATATGTGTACCCAGATAAGTAGTTTGTGGAGTTTTAGCTTTTCTATCTACATGCTCTTTTATGCGGGCACAAAGCCGCCTGCCCATTTCCCCAGTGTATTCCTCACCGCATGCCTTATACGAGATCAAGTATGTTGCACCTGAACTGATGCAATCTCCGTCTCTTCCGTTAGGTCAGATTGCACAATTTTCTGAGCTGCTCAAACGATCATAGAGGCGGTAGCGAGGTAGCTGACTACGTAGAACATTGTGTGGAAGGTCAACAACCGCCACATAACTTTCAAGACGACACTTCTTCTAAGGCGCCTCTTTATGGCGTAACTTAATTGGCTTGAAAAGAAGGATAGCTTGAAGGAAATCCTATTAAGACTTGGAATGTTATTTTGGGGGAATAACCGTACCTTTTCTTCTGACCCGAGTAGCTTTTTCTTCGTAACCACTGAAAATGGCTAATTTTCGTGCCAAGTTTACGATTCTCTCGGTTCTTCTTCGCCTCTGCACGCAATGTTAACTTTTTCTTTACTTCCTATTACAATTTTTCACCAAAGGTAGTGCTACACGAAAAACTAGCTAAGAAAAAGACGAAATGAAGAAAACGCATGGTGCAGCGGTGAATGCTTCATTCCCGGAAAGGCTTGCAGCGCGTTCGTTCTCCACCGTAAACACCTGCGGCCCGGGGTTTTGGAAATGTCTCAGCATCATTGCGTCACTCGTGCACACATTTTTAGCCGTTCGGTACGTCTTTTTGATGAGAGCTTTTTTCATATGTGCAGAATGAGAGTAGAGGTAGTGAATAAGTATCTTTTTCTGCTTGGCCTTCGATTCCATTTTATCATGTGGCCGTTTCCAAAAAGCTTTATTTGGATGTTTGAGAATGGAAGCCAGTCATTGGTTGGGTTTTTTCCGTGCAATTTACTAAATTACTCCGATTATCCGTTTAACAATTCGGAACATTCATCCATCTGCTCGTGTGTGAAACATATGAGAAAACAATCGTCTGCATATCGACAGTAGCGTAAGGTCGGCGATCGACAACAGAGGCTTCCACCTTATAGTTACATGAAAGCGATGGCAAGGCTTGGTGCTAATCGCTGTCACATGATCAACTCTCTAATTTGTGAAAAATATCTTCCCGAGCGCCTAAAGAATGAGCAATTATGACACTGTTTTAAGAAAGTCATTAGCTGTTTGATCGACGAGCCATATATATTATTATATTTATGTTCCTTTCAAGTTCTACGAATAGGTCGAGAATGGCTTGTATTGCGGAATCATTTGATACAATGGCATAAAGTGAGGTAACATCGAATGAGTCCATTACATACGTGCTGTTTAGTTGCGCACACAGTGGGTGATCTAGGGATATTTTGATACTGGGCCGAGAGGTTGTTATGAATTTCAGTAACTGGGTCAGAATAGGGTTTAGGAACCATGTTATTTTATCCGTTGGCCTACCTATACAACCGATGATTGGTCTAACCTTAAACGATTACAGCTCGGTGGACGCAAGATCTTCACTGGAAGCTTGTGTGTTTTAATAAGCAAGTATAGGACGGGCAGCATATGTTATACGGTCGTTCTCAAGCCGAGAAATAACGCTGTAAGCTTGATGGCCTTGCCGTACTGAACCACTCCCTACTTACTTTCGGTATTGATTTCTACACTCCTCTTCAGATGATGATCAATAGAGAGAAATATCGTTGAGGTGCTTCTCTATTATTCTAGCATCTAACTGACCACGAATAACTAAAAATTCCCCATCTTTATCGCTTATAAATAATCAGATAGATTTTGAGTTCATAACCTCCTCTAGCTGACGCATACCACGTTTTTTGACGTGTGTAAGGTTGGAGCTTATGTTTCTACGCCGATAATGATTAAATATCTGGAGAACCTCGTCAGGAAATAAGCAGAAAGCAGAGTAAATTTCGCTATTTGGTTGTTCTAGTTTGTAGAAAGCTCGGGGAAAAGGCACTGGGTTAGATGGCTTTCTTGGAATTTTGATACCTTTCCAACCTAACCTTGTAACGCAGTTGACCTTCAAGTTCAAGCAGACCGACTGCACGTGATCCTGCGCAGGATTTTTTTTAGAGAAAGGTTGACTAGGCGAAAACTTGAACTCAATTCTAACAGTGAACGCGCACTTTCCGGAAGTGCTATGACTTCTAACAGAGTAACTTTGGATGATTTTGGTGGGCACTCTATCTCAGGGTTATTGCTTAAAACGTTACCAACGTTACTACCCTATTCCAAAGATTCTCCTCCAAATTATTGATCACAATGATTTTCTTTGTATTCACAAGTGTTCAGTTGAGAAAACATTTCGTTCTGTGTGCAACGCAGGATTTTTATTTCAATGCCCAGCATTTGTTGAGAATTCTTTGGTGAACCGCTTATTTCGTCCAATTTCTTATGTTTCATGAAATTAGGGATAATTTGGCACTTCATGCAGCGGCGGAGAAAGTGGGTCTTTTGTCGCGTTAAGACGATTTTTTGTCTTAATGACAATACGTCCCTTAGAAGTGGGAAATGTGCTGCTGGTGCAACACCTAATAACTCAAATGATCGACTTTCTGTAAACCTCGGCATAATGATCGACATACTTGATTCTCACTAGTGGAGCGGGCCCCAGCGTATTGTCTATTTTTCGGAGATTTGCTGGTCAAGGCATTGTGGTTTCCTGGAATTCTGAGGTCAGTCTGGCCAAAGTCTGCCTCAGGTCTTCACCACCACAGGCAGTCGCAGCCCTTGTGGATCAGAGGGGATTTGCCACCAAGACAGTGGTGAGTCCTAGTATTGGTTTACTATTAGCTAGGCTCCCTATTGGAAACGTCGGACTCGTTCTCAGCTTGAGAGGCCTTGCCTGCCAGGGAAACGAATCCTCCGCTGTACATACCAGCCCGACACCCAGGAACACCTCTCAGCCACGATGAGCGTCACAGCGTCAGATTCGCTACCCACTAATTTTTGAAATCAAGATGGCAAACCTTTACTGATCACTGTTTATGAATAAGTGATATTATTTGTAAAAAAAAAGTAAGTAAAGCAACTCAATGACACCTTGATACCTGTAACAGAAAATAGCACACTAAACTAGGGATGCTCACCAGATATAACCGGTATCTCATTCCTAGCACCCTTAAGTGGAATCAATCCTTTCACAGTCCTTTTAGCTTCAATTTATCTGACCATGTTATTTAGAAAACAGGTTTATCGTGGCATTTGCACTGGAATGGTTTTCCTTGTTGATCTTCAGCCATTAAGAAGCGTACTTGATCACTGTAATGGTGCCGTTCCATTCAAGACCTATTGACCTCGTAATAAACCAATTCATTACAACCTCTTGAACGGGCCGAGACGGCGCGCCCGATAATCGCTGTAATGGCGATTTGTCCTTCGAGTTGCTTCGCCATTAACACTGTCGCTGAGCAAGAAGTGAGAGTTTGGAGCAATTAGGATAAGGGATATAGCTCTCGGCGTTAATCAATCCCTGAAGGATGCTGCGCCATGCATTCGACTTCATTAAGTATCGTTGGAGATGATTGAATGCATATCTGGCCTTTACAATGACTCGCGGTGGCCTGCCGATGTATCGAGCCAGTGCTGCTATCCTCTCAGACGAGTCTGGTACCAATTTGCCAATCCCTCCCAGAGGGATGGAAGGCTTGGTGGGCCATTAGTGCAGGGATCGATTCCACGTGCGTGTCGCAGTGGCGCCTCCAACCACTGCGCCACACGCGCCCTTCCATAGAAAGCCAAGCCATAAATTTATTTACTCGTGTTGAAGCTTAAACGTTTATAATTGGATAATATGGATAAAGACTTGATGAAATCTCGCCATATGAAAAACTTCGAATACAAAACCAATGAGGATGACGAAAACAAGAACCCCACCGAACATATCCGCCGTTCCTTAGTGGTTTTCCTGTAAAAGTATGTCAGTTGTATGAGGTATCTGGTGCAACAGAAGTGATCGGCGCCGTTTAGTAGGTTTCAATCATGATAGTCAACATCATAATGGAGAAAATAGTTAATGAAATAAAATAGAAACACTAAGTAAATTTTACAGTACAAACACTTGGAACGAAAAGTTTAGAGCAGAAGTGCAATTCGACATGCAATTACCGTGGCGCGTGTCTATACGATGGCCAGAAAGCACAGTGTTACTGTAATTCTGGATTCTCAGGACCTACATGTGAAATTGTCGGTCGGTTTCCTAAGCAGGTCTTTGAGTAAATTTTTTGCTTAGAATTAGCCTTTTTAGACAAGAACGAATGTCTGCATAAGCCTTGTCACTGGTTGGCGCACTGTCAGAATACCCTCGGCTCTTATGAATGCGCTTGCTTTCCCGGATTTCACGGCGATGGTTATCAGTGTGCAGGTACGTCCTACCATTGTTTGAAACCTTTTTGTTCAAAATAACCATTAAGGCAAGATTTTACTGTTGAAAATGTTATCTCGTAAGAAAATTCCTCGTCGTAGAGAAAATGGAACGAGCTAGTTGGCGACAAATAGTAAAATACACAGAGAGCAAGTGAAAAGTACAAGATCCTTAACACCTCGTTCGCTATCGAGTGGGAATGTGTGACGATCTGTAGGTGTAATAGGTAGCAGCATAGTTATTGCAAGGTGATTTCATAGGTTTCCAAAATCGCGAGCGGCTTGGAACCTCAGGAGATGCCTGGAAACTCTTGTCGCTTAACGGAATCTCCACTGGATATATCCATCATTGGCATGAACTTGTGGCTTTAAGCTGTGGAAGGAGTCCGTTTGAGGGGAAGTGCAAGAATTGGAATTCGTATCGCAGAGGTCGAAAGTTACATGGTCGATAAGCTTTTCCAAAAATGTTTTCTGGGCGAATTCGCTTAAAATTACCGTCAGTGATAATCGCTATGAACAAAATACATCATGAAAACACCTTGCAAGGTCATGCGAGGTCAACCCGGCAAGGATGTCTGATATTGTTTTTCTGATGAAGAACTGAATCCTAGTCTGTATGTTGGTTGTTGAGAACTGGCAGCACCACTTCTCGAGTAGGTGGAGAAGTAAGCCATAGGAATAACGTTTCAGCAGAGAAGAGGTAATAAAGAACTCAGTAATAATGGATGGTAAGATAAGGTGTGAAAGCATCCGGTTTTGGAGAGTGAGGAAAAGGATTTCCATATTACGCAAAATTGGATTGTGAAAGAAAGGATGAAAATGAAGAGACGGTGGATGAATAAGGATGGAAAATATCTTTGGTGCAGTTTGGTGTGGTCAAACTCTTTTGTAAACGAAAATCACATTTAGATATCTTATTTTCACATTCAGATATCGACGAGTGCTCGACGAGCCTCCACAACTGCCCGGAAAATTCGAAATGTGTCAACTTGCCTGGAACTTACTTCTGCAACTGTACTGAAGGATTCGCGCCGAAGGTGCACTGCAACAGATCATCTTTAAAAAAAATTTTTTTTTGTAGATAGATAATTGGGGAGGAACAATAGTTCGGGAGGGTGGTCAACTCTCATCGGTTTTCTTACATTGTTTCAGTTTGTCTTGTTCTTCTTCAATTTGAGTAAGCAATGCTATAAAGTAATTTTCTACTAGGGGATTAGATCCATTAACAGTTAGTAATTCAGGGTCTTCCACTGGAGAAATGCGCCGATATAAACGAATGCGAATTAAACCTGCACAACTGTGAAAAGCATCAAATGTGCCAAAACAAGGTTCGCTTCGTACATGACGTGTCCATCTGTGTTATAGATTTTCCAGTTTTTCATTTTTATTTAAAAAAGCCTATTTTTAAACGGCGAAGTTGGGACGATTGTTCATGAAGACTCAGCGTTTCTCACAGCATGTGGTGAAATGAGCCAATACTTCCGATTCGCCAATACTGAAGGGATTTGTTGGCGAATCCTAGTTATGGACAATTATGGTTCTTCCCACCTCCATTTCTCTCCGTTACTCTTTGACTGCGCCTTAGCTTTCATATCTCATACTGCGAATCTGTTTGCAGAATACTCGAATCGTATTTTTCTTGGTTTTGGACTTTGCTGAAGTTTTTTTGGGCTTCCTTATCTCTTCATATTATTGTTTCCATCCCTCCGGAGTCGGCAAATTGGTACCAGACTTGTCTGGGAGGATAGCAACACCGGCTCGATACATCGGCTGGCCACTGCGAGTCATTGTGAAGGCCAGATATGCACTCAATCACCTCCAACGATGCTTAATGAAGTCGGATGCATGGCACATCCCTCAGGGATTGATTAACGCCGAGAGCTTTATCATTTATCCTTTATTGTTTTGTAAGCATTTCTTTTACACTTAGATGACCCGTTTTTACCCGTACGCACATCTCTTAACAAATATTTTGCTGCGTTCTTAAGATCTCTGTCATTATCAGTGGATGTGACTGGTTTCCATTGTAACATCGGAATCTAGGATTTAGCTGCGGCGATTGTCTGACGTACTATCATGATCTTACTATCTTATTTCGTAAGCTGCATCTTCTATGCTAGCCATCTGCGTCATCTGCGTCATTTGTCTTCCCGTCGATCATCGAGAAACTCGGAAGGGCGCTGGTAAATTGTTAAAATCTCGCCCTCACCTACAGGATAGCCCAGTGGACTCTGCTTGTTCTTGCGACTCGTTAAGTGTCATGTCTTTCATTTAGGGCTTTCGTGAAGTACTTTGTCCATCGTGTTGGTGGCCTTCCTGCTGTGCGCTTCACATATCAGAGAATCTAGTTGCTAACGCCTCTTTTCCATCGACTGTCCTTCTGCCGCATTACTTCTCCAACTCACCTGATTTTCGATATTGTGGCATGCATAAAGGCTGCTTTAATTTTTGGTTGTTGACGTAGATCGGAACATCTTCAGATTTCCTCTCTTCCTTATGTAACATGGGATACTTCTAGTGGCGTCCACTCGATAGTGCGTCCCATAAAGTGTAGTGATCTTTCATCCTACCTAACTAAAGACTGAGTTTCCGATGCGTTCGTTAAAACAAGAAGGGTTGTCGAGTGGAAGAGACCAGTTCAAAGTCACGTGTGTCTCAGCGTTTGTTTCAAAGATAATCTGAGAGATTTACCTTATTACATGTTGTTTAGTAGCTGATGATATTCAGTGCCTGAGATTTCCACCGTATTCATTCATTAGGTTTAGTGTTATTAAAATTTCCGGCAGGAGGTTGGATCGTAAAGTCCATCCATTCATCTTCGGGTAAAGGAAAATGCAGTTTTCAATGAAGACCACGCATCAATACGAATTTTCTTGTACTCATTATTACACAACATTGTATTCTATGATATTAACACTTTTATTCTTTACTTGTTTTATATGACCCGTCTTCACGTCTGCTGTACGGATCCCAGCTCTTCTCTCATTCGACTCGATTTCTCGCATCCATTGTCCACGAAGATCTTCCAATTTTTACGTGTGGCTTAGGTTGCTGCTTGAGGATTTCCATTTCATCTTGAATGAATGTTGTTCGAGAAATTTCCCCTGGACTTCCGAGATGGCTCGGCAGAACCGTTCCCATCTCGACTGCAGAGAGTGATTTTTTCTCAGATAAGTCCGGTACCAATTTCCCGACTCCGGATGAATGACAGGCTGTTGAATCGATCGAACTTGCACCATGCTCGGGAAGACGGACGTTACTACCACTGTGATACCCTCCAGTGATATTAATACTTCTATTATTAAGTTTTCTCGGTATTAGATTAGATATATTATATTAGATTAATATCCCCTTTAAGTAGTTAAGCTTTTAAAATGACGCTTTTTCCTACTTCCATAGATCCCGAAATTTTTTTATTCTTTAACAATCAATGAATGGCTTTTTCCACATTTTTCAGATTTTTAAGCCATTTTTGTTTTTTTTCTTCGTTTGATATGGCCTCTACTGTTATGTCAGCTGTACCTGTTTTCATGATAGATCCGTTCAGGTCGGCGGCTTCACGTGCGTCCACCGCTGCTCGGTTGGTTACCAGTTCGTGGATGGCGAGTGCGTTGACATCGACGAGTGTCGTCTAGAGGACTCCTGCGATAGGAGAGCCGAATGCACCAACACCCCCGGAGGCTACCAGTGCAAGTGCGACGAGGGACTCACCGGGGACGGCAAACACTGTTCGCGTCAGTTTTTATTCGAAGCCATCGCTTTGAACTACGGTTTTGAACAGTCGGCTTCAATTTTTAATGCACTGATGCTGAAGTAAACCGTAGTCATTGCAAATCGAAATGGCTGTGTTTTGCAAAACCTAACCGTCTGTTAGGGGCGCATGTGGCGCAGTGATTGGAGGCGCCACTGCGACACGCTCGTGGAATCGATTCCTGCATTCATGGCCCACCAAGCTTTCCATCCCTCCGGGTTCGGCAAATTGGTTCCAGACTTGTCTGGGAGGATAGCAGCACTGGCTCGATACATCGGCAGGCCACCGCGAGCCATTGTAAAGGCCAGATATGCATTCAATCACCTCCAACGATACTTAATGAAGTCGAATGAATGGCGCATCCCTCAGGAATTGATCAACGCCGAGAGCTTTACGCTTTTTTTTAACCGTCTGTTGTTAATGGCGAAGTCCTAAACAGTGTATTCAATAAAAAATTTCACGAAAGCTAAGGTACAACTGACCGGCCCCTAAACTAGAGCTCGCTGCGTCAGTGTTGGTAGTTCATCGTCTTTTTTGGTGTTTTCTTCAGCTTGATACACAGGTATTCATTATATCAAAAGCCACGCAAGTAGGGTAATCGTTTTGCTGATATACTTTACTTGACGAAGCACCACTCTCACTTCTGCCTTGTATTCTTGTGGAATGCAACTACATTTTCGTTCTATTCTTGCAGCAAACAACCTACGATAAAGCTATAATAACATATTAAGTGGTCAAAGATGAATTTTAAGGTCGATTCATAGAGGAAATGTTGTGAGCTTCTGATCAGCCGATAGAACAATGATTTAAAACCTAGTTTTTAGAGTTTTTAGTTTTAATTACCGAGTTCTTCGTGAATTGACTCCGTAAGTCGTATTCTGAAAAATGTTTAGGATTTGACTTCCAGTTAAATTGTAGTTTTTTGGAAGATTCGTTTTCAGCGATTACGGATTGCAGCCAAAACGAGGAGATCTGCGACCGACACGCCTTCTGCATCAAATCGTTGAAGCTCTGTCTCTGTCAGACCGGCTACGTTGGCGACGGAATCACTTGCAACGGTGGGTGCGTCAAATGGTAGCAGTAGTTGTTGATGAAAAAGCTAGAGTTGAAACCATTTCATGCTTTAAAAGAATCAAACACACTTAAAAGATATTAATGATGAGCAATCGCTCGCATATTCTTATCCTTCATGCTTTACGTGTAGCTCAACTTTTCCTTTCTTCCATTATACATAAGGAAATAAACATTTCATTGCTAAGTACGATTTATCTCAGAGCTACTCAAGATAAGTGGAAAAGATGCTTATCGATTAAAAATTGGAGTCTTCTCCCAAGAATTCAGCAATTTTTCACTTCAGCTTTTTTTAGTCTGCTTCAAAATTTTTCTGCACTTTACTATGTTCGAACGGTACAATTTTTTTTTGTTCACAATCAAAACAGTTGGCTTACGTGGGATTTCCTACGGAGTTGTTTGGTTGTGGGAATGAGCTGTACATCAGTGAATGTCTTTCTTTTGTGGTTCAGATGTCAACGAATGCTTATCGATGGAGAATGCTTGCAAGGACCAGAAAGGCGACCGCTGCGTTAACATCAAGGGCGGCTACGTCTGCTGTGAAGAGAACGTCGACGACGAGCAGTGCATTCAAGGTAGGTACTTCCGATGTTAAAGTGGTGTGCAGAGTGACTCAAGGCAAAGTTTTCCAGATCATGGAGCATTCTGTGCTGGTGGATGCGGTCTGCATGCGATCTGCTTCAACCAGACTTGCCAGTGCATGGAGGGTTTCGTCGGAGATCCACACACAAGATGCGTCGGTACGTCTTATCGAATATTTTCGCTAGTTCCCAGTTCTCTTGCGAATCGAAGATTTTTTAATCCACCCACAGTGATGTAGGCCAACTTCCATCGCATCGCTGTGAATGACTAAATTAGTATTGGAAAAATGCGATGTGCATGAAGAACTGGTAAACATTATCTAATCATTGGTAGTTTTTTATTTGCTGCCTACTATAATTTTTCACGGGCGCGTGTGGCGCAGTGTTTGGAGGCGCCACTGCGACACACACGTAGAATCGATCTCTGCGCCCATGGCCCACCAGACATTCTGTCTCTCTGGGGTCGGCAAACTGGTATCAGACTTGTCTAGGAGGATAGCAGCACTGGCTCGACAAATCATAGGCCACCGCGAGTCATTGTAAAGGCCAAATATGCATTCAATCACCTCCAGACGATGCTTAATAAAGTCGAATGTATGGTGCATCAGTCAGGGATTGATCAACGCGAAAACCTTCTTTTCTCACTTTCTTCGACTGTTAAGAAAATATGAAGCTAATAAAAAGGTTTACTCGGCTAATGTTTCGACGTTTGCGTCTTCTCCAGCGCCTGATTGATCTTAGTCGATGATACCCAGTTGATCATTCTAGGTATGTGGTTTTTGCAACATGCATTGCTACCAAAGATGCGGATCATATTTATGTACACTCTATTACGAAATACCCTTGTTGTACGGACGCGAGGTTGGTTCCACTCGCAACAACACGGCTCTAAGTAAGGCGAGATCGCCGAAACGCTAGCTATCGATGAAGAACAGCAAGAACAACAACAGCGGTAGCAACAGCAACAGATGCAACAACAACAACGACAATGACAACTTGTACCAACCTCGCATCAGCTCAGCAAAGGCAGTTCGTAAGAGCATATAGATAAATATATCGATTATTTCTGCCGAGCTCTATGGAAAATCGGTCTTTCGAGTTGTTGACTGAAACTTTGGTTAAAAATGCATTCATTTCAAAAAGGAATCAGAAAATATTGAGGTTGAAGGGCACTCCCTTCTTGGTAACTGGACTTACATAATTTGGAACGTTTCTCCGGTGTCTGAGTACTACATTAAGATTTCAGACGTCAACGAATGCGAATTGAACGAGATGTGCGCCGGAGTGGGACAGTGGTGTGTGAACACAATCGGAGGGCACATTTGCTGCTCGCCCGACAGCAAGGAACCCGAGTGTCAGGTGAGCTCGTCACCAAACCACGTCTTCGATTTCTGTCCAGCCAACTACGGTAATTGTCAAAGGCAATTCGCCTTCCACCTTCTAAATATTTTTTTGGCAATTTTTATATTGGGCGAGAGAGGTTAGTGATGCAGTCTATCACAAAGCAGGGCGCTGGTGCCCGCCACCTCCTAATGCTCTCCTCCAATGGACGTAGGGCCTTACCATGCAGTCTGCAGGATTGTGAGGACAATAAACTCGACCAGCATTCTGCGACATCCATAAAGGAAATGAAATCCTCAAGTAGCAGCAGCTGAAACAACACGCGAAATGTTCGTAGACCTTTGTGGGCAAGAAGTGTAGGGTCCACTGTAAATATGGATGATTGGTCATGTAAAATAAGAAAACTTTCTTGCATCATTGATAGTTTTCATGCATTTTTTTCAATCATGTATGAGTATAAGCTAACAGAAGAACGTGGGAAGACACTGGCGGTTTCTGCCGTAATAAAATCTATAAAAAATTTTCTAATAGATATAACTGATTTCCGAATGTACCGTGTATTAATCATTGGAAAGCCTTCTGCAGGAGATACTAGTCTTCACGACGAAGAAGGTGGTGGACTCTTATCACCTGGGAACTACGAACATCCGCAAACGGTACTAGAAATTGCCTCTCCCTCCGCTCATTTTGGCATTGTAGAAAGAATCTCAGTATTCGAATCTTCATCCCCGTTAATCCTTCATTTATCAATTGGAAGACACGGATGAAGTGATGAAAAAACTCAATAAATAGCGCGATAGTTGAATACACGGCAGCGAAATTGCCGTCATAGCTCTGTTTTGCTCTTTTTATCAACAACAACACGACCTATTTCTCAATCGCATTGTAGCGTACGATGAAAATGGATTCTACACGATAATAGCCGAGGTTAGGAGGTAGGTAGGACGGTGGTAGTGATGTGTGTCATCAGGAGCATGGTGCTAGTTCAGTTCCGTTCTGGGCCAAGCAAGCCTGTCATCCCTTAGGTGTCGGGAAATTGGTACCGGACTTATCTTGGAAAAAATCACTCTCTGCATTCCAGCTGGAGACGCTCTAGCCTAGCTATTTCAAGACTCAAAAGTGAATTGCTCGACTATCATTCTACAACATTCAAGATGAAATAGAAATCCTCAAGCAGTAACCGATGCCACTCGTAAAGTTGGAAGATCTTTGTGGACAATGCCAGGAAACGAATCGAATGTGGGAAGTGATGGGATCTGCACAGTAGACGTGAAGACGGTTCATATAAATTTAAACAAAATAAAAATAGCCGAAACTCAGCAGGATGGATTGGAATGGATAGGACTTCTAAATATTTTCCGGCGAAGAATTCGCACTAAGTGATAACTGTGACGATTTGTTCGTTTTCGTCAAATGGAATCATCAAATAAAAGGTGTCAGGTCAAATTGGCGAACTACTACCACAAAATTGAATAGAATGCCATAAAAATTGCAATGGTATCCCAGAACTAGTTAAAAGAAGAAATTCATCCCACTTGCCCAGCAGCACCTGTAGCACATATTCTACAAGTAACCCTGCAGATGGTGAGCGACTACTGATGGAAGAAGAGTTTTCCTTGCCCAAAATGCTTATTGATCCAGTCGCTGCTTAACTATCCTTTTGCCCAAAAATCTCGAAACTCTGAGAAGATGCTCGGCAACAAAATCGCTATTGAAACTGCTATTAAAGCAGTTTATTTCACTAGGAGCTTCAGAATTCTAAGCGACTGAATTATGCAAATTTGCACGCTTTTGGAAAAAATGTGTAGGTTTTGTTTTTTTCCCATCTTGGTTAGTCAAAATGTGCTTGAGCCGATTTGCAACATTTAGACTTGCCATTTAAGCCCGGCTATTATTTTTCCCGGGGCCTGTAGCGCTGTTGTCGGAGGCGCCCTATGACACATACATGGGATCGATCGCCGTGCCGGTGGTACGCCGAACCTTCCATCCTTCCGGAGTCGGCAAATTGGTACCAGACTTCTCTGGGAAAAAATCAGCACCGATAAATCGGTAGGCTACGGCGAGCCATTTTAAAGGCCAGATATGCATTCAACCATCTGCAGCGATATTTAGTGAAGTCGAATGCATGGCGCATTCCTCAGGGATTGATCAACACCGAGAGTTTTATTTAGAGCTTTTTATTATTTTTCTACCTACCAGTACTTATAAAAATTATATGGATGATGAATACATGATTCATTAAAACAAATTAATATCGAATGATTATAAGATGGAAGTAGAAAGAGTAAGAGAATTTACGGTCCGAAGTAATGCCATTCTCTTTAGTGATTGAGATTCAGGGCCTGCATGTGTTCAAAACACATGACGGGCAAATCATGCTGCAGTACAACAACTCTGTTGGCGACGTGATAATTCAACAAGTCGGCTTTTCTTCACGAAATGACTCCGGTGGGGCCATCATCACTCGACGGGGATTCCTGAAATTCGGCCCAGTTTCACCGAGTTTGAATGTGAACCGGAGAAACGGTTAGTGATAGCTAGTAATACGGTAAACATAAAAAGACTGTGCAGAGCTTTTGCAGAACTACTGTGCACGTCTTACTGTCCTGCAAACTCGGAATGTGTCGATGGAGTTTGCCGCTGTATGAAAGGATTCGGTGGCAATCCGTTATTTGGGTGTGAAGGTAGGCACTATCATCGTATTCCTTCAATCGCTTTCCATAACAAACAAAAATCCGATTTTTTACTTAATTCACTCAAGAATTTACTCAGTGATGGGTTCGTACTTGAGCAGTCTGGTACAAAGTAGTGGGCGAACAATGAGATATTTCAAATGATGGGAAGAAGATGATGACTGGCTTCCCATTTTGCTTTTGGTTCAAATTCTAGATGAATATCAGACTATCCAAAACGTCTGTCTAAAACTCTCCGTATGGTGGTCGTGAAACACGACAAGGTTCGGCCTTTCAGATATTGATGAGTGCATCACCTCAGCGCCATGCCCTATAGATGAGGACAGCTGGTGTGTGAATACGTTTGGCAGCTACCACTGCTGTAACTCTTCCGCTATGAGCACTGACTGCATCGGTGAATTTTATTTAGTTAAGAAGTGCTCAGCTTAAAAAAGCGATAACGCTCCTTGGAAGTGTAATGATGGATTTGGAAATCAGTTCAACCGTAGGAAGTAGTTTTTTTTTTACCCGTTTTCAGAAAATGAAAAATTACGACTCATTCTGGCTATGGAGAGCACTTGTAGAGTTATTCGGTTCAAAATTTTATTTAACTCTAGGATATAATTATACCATTTTATAGGGCTAGAAATCGCTGGAAGAACGCATGATAGCAAGCAAAGCGCTACCAACAACCGAAACGAAGAAGCTTTCTTAGCAGCTTCGTTGAACGAAACGGCGACGGGAGAAGTGATATCACAGATCACTCACGAGGTGAATTCATTTGCTTTCTTTGTTAGAACTATCTATCACAAATCAGGGTTAATATTTAATCCCACTATTATTTAATCCACACTTCTTGTTGGTCGTCACTTTCTTTCGTTAAATTCATCGTTTTTCATTTCTTGGTCTGTAACTCTGTTAGTAAGTTAGCTGTTAGGTATCGCCAACCATGAGGGACTCAAGCTGCTCTTTTCCCAGCTATAATTCACCGTTGTTTGCCTCTTTTATAGTAACGTCTAAGAGTCGTTTTCTGATTCGAGAGGTCATGCACAGCTATCAGCACACTGCATCGCGGAGTGGATAGATCCATCTTCGATCGAGCAGTTTTTGTTCCAGTCTCATTGCAAGGATTCGTGCCATGGTATTTTGTAATTAAGGTTTCTTTCCACACATATGAGGTGTTTTATTCTTTGATCAGCTGTCGAGCTTCCTTTCCGTTTAAATAACTTCTTAATCGCTTTAGAGGTGCGAGGTTGGAGGTTTCACTAAATGTCTGTGGCGTAGTCGACAAGGTTTTCAGTTTTCTGACAAAAACCCTAGTCTTCCAGGATTTGGTTATACTAGATTCACTAGTAGGAGGCAGACAGCACAGTGGCAGTGACGTCCTTCATCACGAGTATGGTGCTAAATCAATTCCGCTCTGGGCTAACCAACCCTGTCATCCCTCCGGTGTCATGAAATTGGTACCGGAGTTGCTTTGAAAAATATCACTCTCTGCAATCCATTTGGGAACGCTACAGCTCGGCTATTTTACGACTCCAGGGAGATTTGCTCGACCACTATTCTACGACATTCAAGATGAAATGAAAATCTTCAAGCAGCAACCTAAACCACACTTAATGTTGTAAGATCTTCGTCGACAATGGATGCGAGAGGAAACGAATCGAATGTGAGAAGTGATTGGATCCGTACGGTAGACGTGAAGGCGGATTAATTCACCTGTATCACCTGTATCACCTGTAGTCCCGTTGATCGTCGAGTGACTCGAGCGGGCGCCAGTAAATCCTCCATTTTTCCCTATCGCGTGTAAGAGTAGCCCAGTGGGTTCTCCTCGCTTTAGGGACTCGTCGAGCATCATATCTCTCTTCTAGGCTTTTCGTAAAGAACTCTTACCATCGGGTCTGTGGTCTTCCTGCAGTACGTTTGACATCCCGAGGAATCCAGTCACTAACAGCCCTTGTCCATCGGTTATCATTCATACGCATTACGCGTCCGGCCCACCTTATCTTCGACTGTTTGGCGTATAAAACGGCATCTTTGATTTTTGATCGTTGACGCAGGTCAGAGCTCCGGATCCCATTCCTTACTTGTATGAAACAGGATACTCCTAGCATCGTCCTTTCGAATTCGCGTTCGATAACGCTGAGTGATCTTTCATCCTGATCCTGCTTACATAGCGACCAGGCTTCTGACGCATATGTTAGAGCAGGAAGAACCGTTGAGTCGAAAAGGTGGGCACGGAGTCGGCAGGAAGTATGTGCCAAATCGGGCAGCAGAAACAGGGAGTCCATCCCCTGGATCCACCTGCGTCTCAGGGAAGCAAAGGTCGCTTTTGGTCCGCGATTAACCCCCTATCCGCCACCTGGGGACGCGCCACGTAGCCTCTCTACTAACCGGCTCGAGATCCCTCATATGAGGGAGGTCCGTGGACGGATTATTTTATTTTAATTGATCCGTGTGACGCGGATCAATTAAAATAAAAAAATTCGTTAGTTATAAAAAAAAGGAAAATGTTTATGTTTCTGTGTCACACTCTTCCCCTTCCCTCTTAATGAGATGGCAGTTTTCTTCAGCTGAATTAAATCTTCGCACAAAGCCGCTAATGGAAGGCGTCATCTGAATATGCTTGTGGTTTTTCCTTCACGCTTTTCTCTTTTTTCGCAAAAGTGACCGCCTCCGGCTCTCTGCAGCGAGTGCCATTATGGAAGACTGTTGTTATAGGGGTGTAAAAGAAGAAGCCGTCTCCATAGCTTATGGAAGTGTTATTGGCATTCATTAGACATTCAGCAGCATACGAGAGGTGGTCTTCTTTCACCGGTTCGCTCGCGGCCTACCATTGTGTGTCTTCTGATTTGCTGGTTGTGCAGATTTTGCCTGCACTCTTGACATTGGAGTGATTGAGAAGCTTGAGATTTAACTCGTAATGAGTGGAATGATACAACAACGAATTACTGATGAAATTGCCGTTCAGTGAACTCGATCAAGAAGAACTATTTTGTTAGTTATTAGTAGAGACTTTTTGGACAAACTATCGATATCGAAATAAAGGTGCGGTTAAAAAAAACTAAGCAATAAAATAAATCCTTCGAAAGAGAATGCATTGGCTACAATGCATGTTGTCTAGTTTGCCCACTCACTCTCTTCCAGAAGCGGAGAATAAACAAGAAATATTAATAATAAATGCTGAAAAGCAATAGTTCTGGAATTCACACATGAATATCAGGTGCATAACTTTTCTGCTGGAGAAATACTCGTGGTGAAAAACAAGGAGATGACAGATGTATTCGAAGCAAACCCAAGAAGTGACGAAGTTGGCCTGAAAATTGTTGCTGAAGTTTCAGAAAAAGGTACACATTTTATGCATAACTGTTTAAAATTGAGCAACTTATGTTTTTGTTATCAACTAAGCGGCGCGTGTGGCGCAGGGGTCGGAGGCGCTTTGCAACACAAACATGGAATCGATCCCTGCGCTCATGGCCCACCAAACCTTCCATTCCTCCGGAGTCGAAAAATTGGTCTCAGACTTGTCTGAGGAAATAGCAGGATTGGCTTGATGGATCGGTAGGCCACCGCGAGTCGTTAAGGCCACATATGCATTCAATCTCCTCCGAACGGTGCCTAATGAAGTTGAATGCATCACACATCCCTCAGAGATTGATCAATGCCGATAGCTTTATTATTCTTTATCATTATCAATTTTAATTTTATCTTGAATGTTAATATTTTTCTAATGTATAGTGCAAACCGCCGAAAAATTTGCTTGAGGTCGGACAATGGTCGATTATCCAAATTCACCGTCAAGAAACACAGCAGTGGAAACGACGTCTGACAAGCCGACAGGAGGATCCGTGCAACCCAATATCTCATCAACTCCTTCAGTGATTTCGACCCATACAACATCTATTCCGATCACCGAGATTCCAGTTCATCGTCCAACGTCAAACTCGCCGGTGCCTGTTTGTTGAGCAATTTTCGGTTGTATAATTAGATTACCTGGGTCTGGTTGTCGCATAGCGAACGCTAATTTACTGTTTATTGCGCTGCATTAGATCACATGGTTACTATGCCGTGAAAATCTGTTCATTTTTTGACAACTTTGGCCGTTCGTAATCTCGAACGCTGCTTAACGCAAACAAAGCCTAGAGAAGCAAAACTGGGTCAAGCCGTTTTGGAAAATATGAACTAAAACGAAAAATTGCCATTGTAACGTAAATGAGTCTTAGTAAAAATGCCAAATTTTTCAGGTTCAGCTGCCTAACGCCCGTAGTGTTATTGAAATTGATGGAAGTGGCAGCGACTTGATTGGGAGTGATCAACATGTAAAAACAAACACATCACCGACATCGAGGACGACGAAGTCGTTCAAAAGAGAAAAGGAGAAAGATGATGACTTGATGAGGACAGCTGTGGAGAGGAATCAAGAGCCTACCATTACTCCAACTTTTCCAGAAGCTGTCCAGAGATCTGCTATCAAGGAGCAGGATGAAGTCAAGGAAATAAGAAAACACGAGAGAAGAAAACAGGGTGCACCAAAAGTAGCGGAAAAGTCAATAACCGGTGTTATTGATGAGCCACGAAGCACTCAGAAACTAAAGGCTGCTGTTGTAGGAACTTCAGGAAGTGAAAATAAGTCGACGACGCCGACCTTGCAAACAAAAACTGAGACAGAGTTAGGCTTTCATAGCTGGACACCGTCAGTAGTTACAAGCACTGTAACTGAGGTTGAAACCACCAGTAAAGAGGACCGGATGATTGAAAAAGATCGTGGACAAACTGAGGCCGACCGACTAAGGGACACTTCTGTTTCAGTGGCCAAGGTCAACTTAGAAGAAACTTCTTTGGTTGGAAAGGTGAATAAAATCCTACCAACTTCGATTCCGTTCGATTCAACCGCCGTGGAAATTCCTATCACTATGATGACGGCTATTGATCCAAAAAATAATCAGGTGGAGCCAGCAGAAAACGAAGTTGGCTTGGAGATTGTTAGCGATTTTGCTACTAAGCACCACTCTGATCGGAACCATTTGATGAAAATTCCCATCAGCAGCGATGGTTCCGGTGAGGAACCAGATCGAGATGAAGAAGAAAGCAAAACGATGACAGGAAGCATTTTCATCACTATGTCAACGGACAACAGTGAAACTGTAACTGGGCCTTCCACTACAGAATTTGCTGGGAAAGCCGAAAGAATAGCGGAGGCGAGAGGAACGTCTGAAAGCTTCATGTTTCCTTCGAATGGCGGAAACACTGTTACTGCAGAGCCGATGATTGATGCAGAAAAGGTGAAGTTGGAGCTCATGCATAACATGACGGCAGCAAGTACTCGAACTACTACTGATGTTGGGCATATGAAAACGATGACGGTTACTCCAAATGCTCCAGAGGTACGTTTTGTGCTATGATTGGAAAGGATGCCTAGGAAAAGTTAGGGTAAAACACGTGCAATTTAAGGTCAATGGACTAAAAAAGTTGTGCTTGGTTATCTTTTTCTGATGAAGTTGCGTAATGTAGTACTAAAGAAATTTAGAGATTAAAGTCATTTGATAGAGAGATGATTAATGCCATCCCAACAAGAAATTTTCGGCATCTATCCAGGATTTTCAAAGCCATTAGACACAACTGGGTATTCAAACTTATTTGAAAAGCCGATTCACGATAGTTGCCTTAGTAACTTCGGAAATGCATCGTATTGACCGACGAATACCTTTGTCACCTTTCTACGGGTTTTTTTTTACTGTGATAAGTAACTACTTTGCGTTTAGTTGTTCATTGATGAAGAATCAGTTGCTGGAAAGGAATCAATAGATGGGAGAGGACCAGTCACACAAGCAACTGGTGGCTTCGAAGGTAATATCACGACAAAAGGAGAACACTTCATTGCAACACCACTGGTCTCCACTAAAGGAAGCACAAGCATTCTAAAAACTTTAGAACACACTGGAAAAACCTCATCGACATCGACATCTGCAACGACAACAACGAAAGCGGTGATCACCACCACTGATCAGCAAGGTCTCGAGCCTACCAGTGTGAACGTGGCTACCCACACGTACAACTCAACCAGTACGTGCTATCCAGTAATATTTTTTAAATAAACCAGTTTCTATTTTTAGATTCTTCTCTATGAAACGCTGATTTCAGTTGATTTTTATAAATTATGCCAAGGTGGGTGTGGCGCAGTGGTTGGAGGCGCCAATGCGACACCCACTTAGAATCGATTCCTGCGCCCATGGCCCACCAAGCCTTCTATCCTTCCGGGGTCGACAAATTGGCACCAGACTTGTCTGCGAGGATAGCCGCACTGGCTCGATACATCAGCAGGCCACCGCGAGTCATTGTAAAGGCTAGATATGCATTTAATCACCTCCAACGATACTTGATGTAGTCGAATGCGTGGCGCATCCCTCAGGGATTGATCAACGCCGAGAGCTTTATCCTTTATTCTTTATGTCAAAGGTTTCAAATAGTAAAAATTTTTGTTCCAGAATCTCTCGATATCGGCGTCGGTGGAACAAGAGCTACTGGTAAGCATTGAGCGAAGAGGTTTATAAAATAGAAAAAGTTTCTGCGTTTTAATTTTTGTAGAGTGGTCCTCTATATTTTATACATGTCTTCGTTCAGAGAATAAGAAATGGTCGATTTTTCAGATGTACCCCAGGATGATGTCGAAGAAACTTCAGCGCCTCTCTCAGAAAAGAATGATGCAACTGGGAAAGGTATGCATAGATGAGAGCTGCGGGGTTATCGTAGCAGTCGACATCTAGTAGTTTCCAGGGCCGTCTTTGTATTAAGCTCGAATTGTTCAATTGAATTCAAGTCAGTGATTTTTTTGGGCATACACGAGGCTGTAAATAACAGGATCTATTCAATATTGACTCATTTCTCGGCGGTTTCTTCTTTTTTTTTGGAGCTGTTTTGTTCTTTGTAAGTCTTCCAGTTATTTGATGGACACCGGCTGCACAGAGGTGTAGATGGTTGAAAAACGTTATTGACAACCTCGTACCTGCTGCAGAAAGAAACGTGGACTACACAGTTATTTGTTTCCACATTAATGTTGTAATACGTAAATCGTTTTCAGTCTATTAAAGATAAGTTTCATTACAGTAGCTCTCGAGTCCAGCAAGACTGAGAGCAATGGGCACATGAGCAGCGTTGTCAGCGGAATGGTAAGTCGCCAGAAATTAGCACATGTTATTAACACTACCCACCTAACGACGGTACTCCAGTGGTGCCAGAGTTTTCGAGTGTTTTACGAAGCCACTATTCCTATAAGGAGCGCGTGTAGCGCAGTGGTCGGACACTCCCTACAATAAACATGGGATTGGCCCGGGATCCCAAAGCCCACCATACCCTCCGTCTATGCGGAGTTGGCAAATTGGTACCAGATTTGTCTGGCAGAATAGTAGCACTGGCTCGACACATCGGCGAGCCACCGCGAGTCATTGTAAAGGCCAGATATGCATTCAATCACCTCCAACGATACTTAATGAAGTCGAATGCAAGGCACATCTCTCAGGGATTGATCAACGCCGAGAGCTTTATCTCCAATTTTGCTGTTTCTTTAAAACGTTACGAAGCAGATCGACTTTTTACTTTTCTTTACACTTATTCAGATGACGAAGGTCGCCGCCGTGACACGAACTCCATCAACAACAAGAAAGACGGCCACTGTTCGTGATGATCCGACTGCAACACCTACGCCCACAACAGCTGATTCCACACTAGCTATTGGACATCTTTCTACCACATTCACAAGTTCTAACAGTCCAGCTAATGACAATATGAGTAATTCGCGCGACAGCGAAAGTATCACAGCTACCACCACTATCCCATCATCCACTACTATTCTATCGATAGAACCACCTACACCTGCACTAATCTCGAAATCCAGTCGTAATTCATCATCGCCTGGAAAACCTGGTTCCCCTATGAACGTTGTTTCAAGTGAAAAAAATTTAAGCTCTGGTGCCACTACCCCTAGCAGTTCCAGTAGTGTTTTTGGTGCTGTGACGTCAAGTTCTACAAACACTGCACGAGAAAGAGCTGCGTCGTCAACAACTTTTGATGTTGTAAAATCAAGTTCTGCAGACACTGAGGAGAAAGCTTTAACTGCATCCTCTACGTCTTCATCCGCCAGCGTGTCAGATGCTCCAAATATTTCAGAAATTACTGAAAACAACCAAGTGAATAATGAAGTGAAGCCTTACGTAAACAAAAGTACACATGAGCCTAATATCACTGGGGAAGGGGCAAGGGACGCGGTTACTGAAGTCACAACTCCAAAGGATACAGCTTCAGACGAAGAGGTGACGACGTTGAAGCAATACCGCGAAACAGTGACAAAGACAGTACACGAGGCGACTGAGGTGACGACTGAGGTGAAGTTTTGGAGAGATGCTTTAAGTCTCAATCTTTTTCTCACGATCATCTTTTGCTCTATTTTAGAACATGTAAAGGAGCGTTGTATCACTAACTCATTGAGATTACAGCATGTGAAAGACTAATAGTTCAGTTATACATAAATACCGTTAATCCCTTAAAACTTAAATCTCAGGGAGGAAGGGAAAAGAGGTTAATTTTCCGCAGCACTCTGGTAAATTATAGAGTTACAAAGGTAAATAGAACTGAGAGCGAAGCAAACTTCTGGCGCTCTATATTTTTGTCCCACGATTTTTGTTTGCTGCTTTTTTTCTTTTCTTCGTTCAAACCATCTTACGGTTTTCAACCATTGGTTAATTCAGCTTCCTCCAATCAAGGATACTTTTATTCTGACCACCTCGCCGTCTTCAGTTGCGATCGAGACCGGGCCAAGGTAAATGTTAGAATTTTAGTAGACTTGTCAAGAACGTTTGTACTTCAACACAGTTTCCTAATTCGACGAATTTGCTGACGTGTCGTGGCATTTCAGTCCTTAACGAATCTCCACAAACAAGCTGAATTAGGGTTGCTGTACCGTTGGCTTTTCATTGTTATCATTCGAAAAACGCACTTGAATTAATCTATTCTTAAACAATACTTATTATCTGTTACAAACCTACTGAGAGAGAAAATCTGCTTTAAGATAGTATGGGAGATTCGCCTCAAAGAATGTTCTCCGGCAGCTTGTTAGAAATATCACCGATAAGTCAAATTCCTTTTTGAGTTTCTTAAGCACCACGCTAAAATGCGTAAGTGGAGATCAATGCGGGGACGATGCCTACTGCGAGAGGAGGACCGGTGCGTGCCGCTGTTATCCAGGTTTCGAAGGAGCTCCTCCGTTGATGTCTTGCCAAGGTGAGCAGTAATAAGCACAAGACCGAAACCTCTATCGGCTAAAAAGTTTTCATCTGTTGCTAAGAACATTTGCCTGTACAGCATTCGTGGTGGTTTTTTTTATTGAAAATGTAAGTTATTTCATAGCGTATTCTCTATTTAGGAGAACTGAATTCATTCTAACGGAGAAAATGGGCTAAAAATAATGGAATCTGCGACATATTTTTGCATACGTGTTGAGAATGTCCTGGGATTTGGCTTTGTTTTTGAAGGCGCTTTCGTCAATTGTGCCAACCTAGATTTTCTGTGGACTCCAATCTAATAGCCATGAATGAGTTTATCAATGAGATCAATTTAAGAAAAAACACATGAAATTTTTCAAACCGGCCCTTATTTAACCTCGATAGTAAGACAATAAAAGTGTTTTCAATTGTTGATCTCACACTTGATTGATGAAAAACCTTTATTCGGCTAACGTCTCAACGTCTTTGTGTTCATCAGAGCGGATGGTCCGAGTCGATACTCCACGGTTGTTCGCGCCTTCGATGTGTCGTCTTCCTAGTCTCACCGAGACTGATCTTCTTTGGTGAACACCGCACGAATAAGGAGTGCTCACCTAGCAGTGCTCTTTTATAGAGGGCGATTGTTGTTGGTAGGACTATCGGTTGATGATAATTTGTTTTTCAACGGATAATCCATCCTGCCGCAGTCGGTATTATGTTATTTAGCACAAAGCGAATAGCAAAACAATTTTCAAACCGTCCGCAGTTTAACCTGGGTTATAAAACAATCAGCATGTTTAAACTTTATAACCTTAGATCATCGACTAGGATCATCGGCTCTGATGAAGATGAAGACGTCAAAACGTTAACCGAATAAAAGTCGTTCACCAAGCTCGTGAAGGATCTACATAGACTTCTACCTAGAATTCATAGGAGATATTTTAAGACGTAGATGAATGTGCGGCCGGTCTACACAAATGCGACGAAACGGCTCGCTGCCACAACTACGTCGGTGGCTACGCCTGCTTTTGCCCAATGGGATACCGGAAAATGGATAAGGGAGAGTGTGTTGGTGAGTCGATGTGAAATGCTTTGCAAAGCTTTTTATTAGAAATATATTTCTTCGAATACTTTTGGCATTATGTATATGTGTTTGTAGCTCGTTTTCTTTTGGCTTCAATCTTCTAAGGTTACAAAAGTATTAAACATTGGGGATATACGATAGCACTCGAGACATGAAAAACAGATTTGTCTCAGTTAAGCGATACTTGTTGGATGGTCATCGCCAGATCCTTCCAGCGATAACAAAAGAGTCATAGGGCTCAAAGTTAGCTAATATTGGTAGATGTAACGGTATCCACAGTGTTTTATGATTCAAAATCAATCAGGATAGTGCCTCAAATCGTCAGTACTTTTGATCATGATAAGGTCATCATGAACGAAAAGCGAACATCTTGCACAAAAGCTGATATTTGCTTTTCTTAAAATTATTGAACAGCTTCGTTAGGCTCAGTTCGCAAAGAAGAGTGTGCCAACTGGACAGCTTTCATTTTTTTACATTTGAAGTAAACAGAGATTAGGTTTTAGTGAAGTATGATGCTGTGTAACCTTGCTGGATGGACCTTATTGAGACTATTTACCAGTCGGGTGTTGCAGGCTTCAAACTCCGGTATTTATACCTCTCTTTGGCCAGGGGCGAGGATAGCAAAGTGGTCAGTGATGAAATCGATCTGAAAACGAAGGCGCTAGTTTAATCTGCGCTCCAACGCTCCCATCCATTTCACGTGGGTATGTCTTAGTGCGGCAATCTCCAAGATTGCAAGAAGAATTGACTCGACCAGCATTCAACAACGTTCATAAGGAAGACAAATCTTCTGACAGCAACTGGAACAACACGCGAAATTCTATAGATGATGGTTACAAGGAAAACGAATCAAATGCGAGAAGTGCTTGGATCCATTAGTTGATGTGATGACGGATCATGCAAGAAAGAAAAGGCCGCAAGGCCAATAAGAAGCATATTGCGCAACACTGCTATTTAGGCAAAGCCAGTTTGGGTGAAGCATAGTGAAGTGCTAAGCTAGGATGATTGTGTTGATAAATTACTAGCAATCATAACATAATCGTGATCCAGGCGGGAAGGGACGGTCACATGAAGATCGAAATAGCAGAAACCATGCATATCTATTGTCGACGTGTGTTTAAGCAGAGATTCCAGAAGCAAATTAATGTAAGGGAAAATTTGTTGAATCGATGCACTACGAGAATTGCATAATAGGCAAATTGCACCAGTATTGCAGTGCTAAGCTTAGCATGGAGCTTGGGTGGGGGTAATGAGGGGATAGAGGTCTCGGCTTCAAAGTGTTCTTGATGTCAGCCGACATTTTAAGCAGATGCGTTCAATTTCGATATTTTGCAGAAGATCAGCAACATAGTATTATTCAGCTTATTTTTCTGACTTTCCAAAACGGCGATGAAATGTAATTCATCGTGAAAAATTCTTTCTCCCAGATATCGATGAATGTGCCGAATCGAGAGGCGCTTGCTGCAGCGCGAATGCTACTTGCATCAACAAAAAGGGATCGTATGGATGCCAGTGCAATCCAGGTTTGCCGTACCTTCAAAAGAAAACCGTTATTGCTTGCGATAGACATGCCTAAGGTAAAAGAATTATGGCTTGCAGCAGAAATTTGTAGTCTCTGCGGTGTTTGTCATCTCAATTCGCTAACTCAAATAAACAAGCAAACGTACGCGCCAGAGTTCGCGAGTTACCCTTGACTACATTCTGGATAGAAAATTCCACTATCCTTGCTCTGAATCGCTAAAGATGTTATTTTTGTTCTTATTATTTAGATCTATTTCGTTACAGGATTCTTTGGAGACGGTTACAAGTGTATGCCAATCGAAAAGCGCGGTTGTACCGAAGCCGAATGGGCTATAGCGAACTGTGGTAGGAACCATATGTGCATGGTGGATACGAATGGCAACAAGGACTGTGATATGTGCAAAATGGGATTCGAGATGAGAAAAGGAGAATGCGTTGGTAAGGCCTCATGTTTTACATCCGACTAATATCAGTGGAACTACTTAAGAGATTGAAGGATACCGGGCTTTTGAACATTTAGCCTATTCGATGCCCATCGACCAATCGTTGCATAGTCGAATATGACTGGATCTTTCTTTAAACAGTTTATATGCTTCAATATACAACTTAAGAATAAAGTAATCGTAAAGCTGTATGAGTGAGATTTGTTTCAAGTCGACCATTCTAGACATCAACGAATGTGAACGACCGGAATTGAATATGTGCGACAAGAATGCGATCTGCAACAATCTCATGGGTACCTACGCTTGCCAGTGCATGAAAGGTTTTCGCGGAAATGGCTATATGTGCGATGGTCGGTGAAATTATAAAAAATATTCGACAAACACTGCAAATTTTTGTTTTTGAGATTTTCCTTTCAGGACCTATTCTTCCTCTTTGTTATATTGTTCTGACTGGTTTTATTTTTCTGCTTCACTTGATTTTTGTTTAATCCCTCAAATAAGTCATTTCTTCCAATAAGCAAGTAGATGCAAATCTAATTTAAGTGTAAAGAAAAATGCTAAAAAATCGAAAGAAGACAATGTAGTAAACGTTTAGATGAAGACGAGTGTATGATGGCACCTTGCCATCCTCAAGCTGAGTGCCAGAATACTGTGGGATCGTTCGAATGCCGGTGTCCAAAAGGTTTCGAGGGTAAGACACTGATCTTAACTAATTGGTGAAACCGCTGAAACCGAGTTTGGCAAAGAACCTAGGGAGAAAAACTCTTATATATGACTGAATGAAGTGAATGACTCATATTTGTCAATACAGTCAAAGAATACTGAGTACTGTAGGAACACTACGTGCAGGTTCCCTCTGCGCTAACATGTGCTAAAAAGATCGCTATCGCGCGGTCCTGTAATTCTCAATAGTCTGTTTATTTATTCCTCTACATCTTAGCATATAAATTTCATTCATCCACTTTGCCCAAAACATTTAGCTACAGCGTGTGTTTCAATTCTTGAGCTTACACGAGAGTGATGTTGACGTTTATTCGGCTAACGTTTCGTGGTTAAATGTCAGTCGGTTTCACAACTATTCAGCTTCAGCTTTCATGCAACCTTATACTGTAGCTGTCAAACAACAAACAGCGTGAAACATTCAAAGGATACAGAGTACATTTATTTCAAAAAAGGCTTTCACATTTCTAGTCCGAGCTTGCACAAATTTGGCTCTACCACGCATCTAGCCCTTTCGCGGCCCCAGTGCTCTTTTCACGTTTATCCTAACCGAAAAAATTACGTTGCAGGCTGCAAACCGGGATAGTTGTCCAGTGTCGCGTTCCATCGGAATATATCGGTGTCAACAACTACGCAATCATGCATGTTCTTTTTAATAGACTCGCAACGACGCTTAGTTTCTCGTGGCGCGACTATAGGAGACGCAGATTCCCTTTTTGTCCAACTGGCCGCGACCCGTATTTGGGTCACATCGGCCACAATGCCTCGCACTTTGAAAGCTGCTCCCAGAATAATAAACTCATCCTTTATGCGGTTATCTGCTACCAGGATTTATGAGGTTGTATAAATTCTGCAAGGAATATTACGATGTTTACTTTTGTTTTGATTTGAGAAACAACTGACAATGTAGAAGTTCCACTGGTAGGAATTTTAGGAATTTTAGGAATCGTAGGAATTTTCCGTCTTCATTTCATAGTGCGAAGTGCTTAGCAGACTAATAAAAGCACGAAGTAAAATAATTAACATTCGTTTTTCTTCCTACTTTAGACGAAAAGTTGGACAACGGAAATACCGACTTGGCGCTTGAACTCCCATACCCATCGGTTTCAACCTCAGTCAGAAATATAGCTCTAAATTTTCAGACCTAAATATCGGTGTTAATTTAGGAGACGGTATTAAGACGTGCTTGAATCCTCTGGAACAAAGCTGTAAAGAAATGGAGCGGTTCTGTGGTCGAACGAACCACACGGCTTGCCTTTCTGTGCGCGTGTTTGACGATTCGCTAACCAGCATTTGCGAATGTGAACCTAATTACCGATTTAATAAGATTACAAAACAGTGTGAAGGTAAGAAAACTTTTAAAATATAGAACGTTCCGATATATATATGTAGGTACGTACATATATATCCATATACATACGCAAGCATATACATAGATATTGATGAGTGTTCCGAAAATCGACATAACTGCGACCCAGCATCGTCAACGTGTGTCAACGAAGACGGTGGATATAGATGCGAATGCTTGGAAGGATATGAGGGTACTGGAGGCATCTGTGTCGGTGAGTAAAGGTCTTTGTGAATAAGGATTAAAAGAAGCTGAAAATGCATATAGGCCTGGAAAATAGAAAACTTCTTTGCAGATATTGATGAGTGTGAGCGCGGAGTAGCAGGCTGCCATAGCATGGCGATATGCATTAATCAACCAGGCAGCTGTGGGTGTAAGTGCATCCACGGATTCACTGGTGATGGAACGCAGTGCAATGGTTCGTTTACTGACCAGGAATAATCGATGATGTGTATCATGCTTATCACCTGTCCTCTTATCAATCGTTGGATGGTTCGAGCGAACGCTACCAAAGCTTCTATATGTTCTTGATGTGTGCAAGAGTAACCCAGTGGGTTCTACTCGCTTCCACAGCATTACATTTCCTTCTAGGGTCCTTCTGAAAAAGTCTGATCATCGGATTGCGGGTCTTCTTGCAGTGTGCTTGACACCATTTGAGCTGTTGCGCAGGGCTTATTGTTATAGCCTGTTACATGTGCGGCCCACGTGATTTCCGACATCTTGGCGTATGCAACGTTAAATCCGAGCGTTGTTCTTCGACATAGATCGGAAATTCGTGTTCACACTCTCATTTGCTTAAAACGGGATAGTTTCAGCATGGCCCTCTCGACCAAGGATTTATTAGTGCACTGTAGTGCTTCCTCCTGTTTACGTTGTGGCCAGGTTTCCAAAGCGTACATTGAGCTCTGAAGACTAGCAGAATCAAAAACTTGGACAAAGGGCTGGTGCTCTTTGTCTTTTTCACCACATATTGAGTGCCATTATAAGCTTCCTGAACTACTCTTCGAATATCATTCACTTCTGCGGATATATCACTCACTCATCATATTGGCCTTGGGCCAAAATGCATGCGCACCACACAGCATATACTTTAGTTCAGCCTGAATGGTATAAAAGAATAAAGGATAAAGCTCTCGGCGTTGATCAATTCCTGAGGGATGTGCCATGCATTCGTCTCCATCATGCATCGTCAGAGGTAATTGAATACATATCTGCCTTCTCATTGAATCAGTGAGTGACCTGCCAATGTATTCAGCCAATGCTGTCATCCTCCCAGACAAACCTGGTAGCAATTTCCAACTCCAGAGGGTTGCAAGGCTTGTCGAGCCTAGGCGCGGGATCGAACTCGCGTATTGCAGGGCGCATCGGACCACTGCGGCACACGTGCCGTTACTGGTGTAATATGAAGGGAACTATTTATCATTTATTTATCAACACCGTTTTTTTGAGATTCATTCTTAGACCAGTCTTTCCGCATGCGTTGCCCAAATCGTCCACTTTTCGCTCTTATTGGCTAATGTTTTACATTAATGCGACATTATATGAATGACGTCATCATCAAACAGACATCTATCAACAAAGCGAAAGTAGTATAGTTGTCAGTCATTATTTCACTTCCATCCTTTCTCATTACTTTTTGCTGGCGTTTTCGAGTAATCTTAGTGCGATGGTATCTGTTAGTCAAAACGATGTCTCAAAGACAATGTTGTAGAGCAGCGAAATTCTTTTGAATTTGTTGTATAGCCCATGAGTGGTTTTGTAAAGATGCGAGTGAAGACACCAGAGCCGTGCAGAGCATCCATGTGCGCCCCTGTGTCAACTGAATGGAAAGTGTTTTTTAAGTCGACGCAATTGAGACAAACCGATATCCTTTGCCTCGCGATACTTCAGTGAATTTCACACTGAATCCTATTTGGGAGCCAGCTTGCTCGTGTAGCTCTTCTTCGTCCGGAGTTGTTAGTCCTGTTGAGTCGAATGAGGAAGTTATAAACGGCGGTCAAAAATGGATTTCCGATGTTGATTTCCGATTGACGATGTTGTGTACTTTTCTCGTTCTGTATAACAATGCAATGCTTTTGGGTTTCATTTGGTTGAAACCTTCGCATTTTTACAGTTGAGGTGCGAGGCGTTAATGTTGAATTATGAGACTTTCCCTTTTTTCTGCGAAAACAAAAGAATCTCGCTCAGAGAGGTCGTTGCTGTTATCCATAGGATATTTTAGGTATATGGTGTTGTCGGTGAAACTTCTTGTTTACTCTTATGTCATCTGTTTTTTTAAAATTATGTTTGCAATGAAAGATCTTGGTTATCTCTCTAACTGTTCTAATTCCGTCCAGTCTTTGCGTTCAGGTGGTCTCCTGGGCCAAACGTAGATGTTGAGATCGTGAAGTGGTGCTCTAACAGAAATTATAGCATATTTCGTCGAAATTCTTTAAATTCATTTAAAACTATCTAGAACTAGTCTTTGTTACAACTTAATATCAGGACGTAGACAAGAAGGATTGCTTAGATGATCGAGATAACGAAGATTGTCATATCCATCGTCAGTCCACTTCTTTTCATTTGAAAACGTCCAATTCGAGTTGTTGCTCAAAGGACTCGAAGTTTATGACCAAACTGGGGTTGACTGGTCAGCAATGTTCCCAACTCCTTTATTCTCTACTTTCGAGGAAGAGTTCTTCTTCAGGTATCATGAAAGGGTTTTAGTAACCGAAGTCTTTTCATATCAGGCTTTTTAGAGAGCGCTATACTTCACCTTGTAAGCCTGGTTCATCAAGTCGGAGATCATTGTAATCATTCGCTTAGGCTTGAATGGCCCTGAGATTTTATGTAAATCTTTTCTCTCAATTGTGCGGTATCGAGAGTTTTTTGGGATCAAGGTAATGAGCCGCATTGTTTCGAAAGCTTCTAAAGCAGCTATTTCATCATGGCATCTTGGATGGTTTGCAGATCTTCCCTAAAATATGTTAGGAGTTTACATGTCGAAATTTGCTCCTAAGCACTACACTTATACTTGCCACTAACTAGAGGCAAAGCTTTGACTGAACTGGCCGCTAGGATACAACTCGTACACGTGCATGTTTGCAAAGCAACGTGTCAGTCCAGCACAGCGAAACAGAAAGTCCATTTCCCGAATTCATGTACAAGGTCGCTTTTGGTCCACCTTATGGTCTTATCCACAACCTCGTGACAAAACAGCTCAGCGTCTTTCTTTAAGGGAAATCCACCGTGGTAAGAGACCTATGTAACATTTGCTTAATGCATAATGTATCTTCTATTCTCATTCCACCTCCTAGGCACTACCCTTATACTCTATTAATGTTATAGCGATGAGTCAAAAGTCATCAAACGCCTGTACCCCAGAATGGCAACGTTTGTGTAGGTTGGAGAATAAAAAGTGTCATGTGGACGACGAGGATGTGCCACAGTGTGGATCTTGCATAGAAAATCACCATCCGATCAACGGCACCTGTCAACGTGAGCTCTCCTATTTCACATCTCTTAGATCTTAACAAAAGCACCGCACACTGGCTTCTGATCTTATAATCTTAACATAAACCTCGTATTTGTTTAGTAGAATTCAATAGTAAGATTCAGAAAATTTTTCCAAGACTACTAAAGAGTTATTCGGCTGTCAAATTGGTGCAGATTCAAATGTTTTCGACCTTTAGCTGAAGTACATGCCATGTTACCGTTAGTTTGTTACTTCCAGTGAGTTTCAGCGGTGCAGAACGGTGGAAATTGTGCTGATTCGACTAAGAACAACTGCGATGTGAACGCTGAGTGCATTGACGTCCACCCTGGACATCACTTCTGTACCTGCAAAGTCGGTTACATCGGTGATGGAATGCGATGTGACGGTAGGTGATGGCCACGCATGGCATACCGCCTTTGTCGGTGCTTTTCTTCCACTGCTCCACGTAGTAGTTACTTTGACTACTTATCGCACACCTTAAATTACTGCATTAAACCAGCAGTGTTTTCTATAACAGGCGCGATTCCCATGAACTGTTGACAATTGGCTGGAACGGCAATGCCGTTTAGGACTTTTTACTGTGGTTTTCTGTGTTAAGTGATAAATTCCAGGAAAATATCAGCAAGGTGACCTACTTCAGCGATGTTCCGCCTTGTTCCAATCTACTCTAAGTATCTGTAGCATTGCATGTCTTGTATTTCCTCATCGTTCCCTACCAGTACCGCATTTCTTCACGCTCATCTGTTTCGCGTTGTTTTTCGACGAGTGTTAACTGGTTGCAATCTACCTACAACCTAGCAATCCGTTTATGAAAGCTCGTTGGGATAGCTCGAGTGAGCTAGCAATTCCCGGTGCGCCTCAACACCATCCATCTGGGAACTGATTTATGTGAGAAAGGCTGCGTGTGTTTTTTGTTGAAGGAACTTTCATATCACTGTTATATTTATTACATAAAGCAAAAAGGTTTTCTGAAATTCAAGACCGTTCGATTCACTTTTTGTTTTTGAGAACAAATAATTCTTGGAATGCATTTTATTATAATGTATAACTTTTCATTTACTGCCCATTGCTTGGCCTGGAATCTGAGTTTTTCAAATATCTCAGCATTATAGTGGTTCTATTTCACATAATACCCTGCCGTATGGAAATAATGGTCAGTTAATAAAAAGTTAGACTCGACTGTAGCCTTAGCTTAACTTTATTCAATGATGATTTGTTTTCACAAAATCGTTCCCCTTGACGGGTGATTTCTAGTGGTACCGCTAGAGTAACAAAAGAAAAACTAACTCAGAGATAGGCTAAGCAAAGGCCTGAGTGGTGTAATGAAACGTTGGCTGTCGGGAAGGGTAATCTTACATTCGAATCTGGCCTGAGGTTAGGCTTCCGCAAATATCTCATATCATTGCGGTTAAGTGCAGATAAAATTATCCTGAATTCTCTATGCCAAATAAAACTAGATATAGAAGAAACACTACTTATATCTTGCGATTGCATTAACTTATCCCTCACGTGAAGATCTTGAAGTAAATAACCAACGCGCTCTTTAAGGGTTTAGAGCACGAAATAAAAGTGGCTTCGTACTAGCTTTGAGGTACATGTGGATTGGCAGTACAGACTCATCCTGGTGTACGGTTCCGCGTTCGCAATCGTATTCCATGCTCGCACGTATTTGCTTAGTCTTATGCGAATGGTACGGTACACTTCGATTCACGTTTGCAATTACTTGGCAAAAATTGCTTTAAAGACATGAAACATGATTCAGGAACGTTTGTAACGAAGAATCCAACGTTCACTAAAATAATACTATCAGGTTGTACATACACATCACGGCAGTTTCTAATGAGCTACCCGTTCGTGCCTCCTTGCCAAAAGTGTTTGTGATGCCAGCCTTCGTACCAAATCTTTGTTGTTATTAATGTCTCTCAATGGAGCAGTCTTCATCGTCGTTCTACGTCATAGTGTAATTGTAAGCAAGAAATCTATTAGGTCTCGTTTAAACTACTGCATGATCACTAGATTACAACTACTACACTGATTTCAAATGACGTAGGTTGAATCACTCGTACACTCATGTTGTTGTACTTGAAATGGAACAAACGATTTCAACACGACTACTGATATTCTTTTGCGGTTTTCAGGACCAAACTGCCATTTGGATGCTGAGCTTTGCCATTCGAATGCTGAGTGCATGACTGCTGGCAACTGCAAATGCCGTGATGGTTTCGAAGGAGATGGCATCCATAACTGTACGCGTGAGTTGGCAATCCCTCTAGTAGAGAAAATTGGGTCATAGGCAGGGATTTCTCTGCTAAATACGAATAATCGTTCCTTACGAAATTTAAGGAGAACAACAAAACATTATGTCTGTATTCCCTGTTGAGTTCGTGTGGTCCACAATTGTGGCCGAACTTAAAATTTTTTAGCGCTAACAGTATGCTTGATTCCTTTACTCGTTCATCTAACAGATAATAGTTTCCTTGTAGTCATGGGTTTTTAAATAATATATGAAGTGTGGCACTGGTAGATAGAAAACATGCTGAGAGGGAAGCAGAGCAAGGGCCTCCGTGGCGTAGTGTGTAATACGCGACCCCCGCAAAGGGAAATCGTGGTTCGATTTGGTCCGAGGTCCAAGTTTCGCGAATACCTCAGCATCATTGCGGTTGCTTTCGCACATATCAAAATGCAAAACTAGTGAGCGCGAACCATTCAAGTATCAAGTTTCAAGTAAATTCATCCAGTATTTGTTGTTTTAGGAATTCAATGGATTTGACAAAGTCATCAGTCCAATTCAATTAACTGTAATTTTCAGAAATCACTTCGTTGTCGTCTATGGTTACGTCATCCAGCTTGCAAAACTAGTGAGCGCGGACCATTCAAGTATCAAGTTTCAAATAAATTCATCCAGTATTTGTTGTTTTAGGAATTCAATGGATTTGACAAAGTCATCAGTCCAATTCAATTAACTGTAATTTTCAGAAATCACTTCGTTGTCGTCTATGGTTACGTCATCCGTTGTCGCTTCAACTGCTTTTAAACCAACAGAGGAGTCCTTGACAACTGACGGGAAAAAGGTTGTTGAATTGATTGCTGGTGAAACGAAAATGGCAACCACCACAATTGGCACCGCGGCAACGTTGAGTGATGGTAAGGGTAGAACCGATTTCACAACCATGGTCAGCGGATCTCAGAGCTCCGCCGTCTCTTCACCAAGCACCTCCGTTCACCACGGTATGAACCACACTCCTACACATTCTAGCACCACCGATCATTCATTACTTGACCATGAGTCGAGCACCTTAGTGGGTCGCACAGCAAGTACTCATGAAGATATAACTACAACGATAGATGGTAACTCTACGCAGTCGATAAGCCACGTCACTGCTGTTCAAACGATCAACACTCATTTCAATGATTATTGGTCAACAACCGAGCTCACCGCTTCGGCTGTCGTCGAACCAGCCAATTCATCTAGGATTTCGTCATCAACGTCTTCAGCAAAAGAACAAAACTTGTCTACCTTACCAGCATGGCCGAAAACTTCCGTTGAGGATAAATTATCTTTTTCAAGAAATTCCCTGTGGGAGTCTAGTCTACCGACGGTGACCCCACTTAAAATTTCGTTTTCAGAATCCAGTTTTCGATCTGATTTTAGACCTAAAATGATGACCAGCTACGATAATTTGACTACGGGCTGGCCAGTAAGCTCTGTTACGGATGGTTCAACCAAAAAGCCAGAAGATCAACTCGTTATCTCTGGTGATCAAGTATCCTCTGTAGTCACTTCATCAAGTGCTAAGCAGGTTACTGTTGAGCAAAATTTGCAGACCACTGCTTCAGCTGTTGCGCCTACTATAACTCAGAAAGTACGTGTTCCACCTTCTTCCACACTGGCTAAATTATCGGAGGACATAACGGCAACGTCGGGATTTTTTTCAACGGAGTATACAGATGCTTCAGTTGAACCGCTTTCCTTTGAATCAGCGAGTTCTACTGTGAGTCGTTCTACTGATAGTGGACAATCTTCTGAAGACAAAAATAGTATTGCGGATGGTGTATCTACAAGCTATCCCTCGAGAAAACTTAGTACTGCAGCTCTCGTTAGTATGGGAGAGTTAGATACTTCCTTCACTTCTACCGATGCATTAGATATAATTTCCATTTGGACCACAGAATCTCCTAATCTATTTTATAAGTCTCCATTACAAACCACTTTTGAATTGAAGACTACTGAGAAGTTCGAAAGTCTTGGTGGCTCTCGAGGAGTGCCAGCTCATACTCAGTCATCCTTTACTACTCCAAAGAGCTACAGCACTGTTGAAACATCTGGGACGGAAAGTTTTGAATTTACTCCTACAATTGTGCATAACTCAGAAAAAGATACTACACAGATAGAAGAAAGCAGCACTGTTGGAAATCTGAGAATTATTTCATCTGCAAGCAGTATAATTCTAAGTACCACTAGTTTACCACCTAAGCAAGTTTTCGGGATAATTGACAATCTGAGAACAACTCAAGCAGAGTTTACTGGAATTGTCAACGAGACGCATCACACAGAATCGACTGAGCCAAGTACCACATATTTCCGTGAAATCCCAACGATAACTGGCGAAAGTGATGTCACGCTGAGTAGTAATGAATCATCCCTAACCGCTAATTCTGGAAGCACAACTGGTTCATTTTTCGATGGAACTACTCATTCTCGTTTCTTATTTAAGGTTACTTCTAAACTTCCAGAACCAGAAGCTACTATAGGAAGAAGAACAACATATTCTTCTACGTCGATCACATCTGATTATACTGCTTCTTCGGAAACTTCCTTAATCAATGAGCTTGAAACTACTGATGAAGGATTTGCTAAAACAACAGTGGTTCCAATTGGAGCATCGATAATCTCAATGAGAAAAGCAGAATTTAGTGGTATCTCAACTGAGGAAACAGAAGGAAGTGCTTCAATTACTGCTCCAGCTAGTTTTTCAGAAGTACCTTTTGTATTTGGAACGGGCGAGACAAGGCATTTTGCATTGTCTGGAACCACGGGTTCCACAATACCAGGAAGATTAGGAGAGCATTATGGAACATTGTCAACCACCAATATTGTGACTGTTGAAGTTACACCAGCCCATCGCGATAGGATATCTGAGTCCACTCCGACCTCGGTGGGTGCTACTCTTGAAGAAGGAAGCACATTTTGGAGCCCAACTCTTCAGGATGCGGATACATTGCGCCCTGATTCCATTGTTCGTACTACATCCTCTGCTAAATTCGATTTTTCTGGAACTAAAACTAAAATTAATAAAGAGACAACAGAACAAGTTAATTCTATTCATAATTTATTAGTTACTGCTGCTACAGTAGGCGAACAGGAAGGAACCACAGTGGGTCCTGAGAATAATACCGAAAGCATTTCTGGCAGTGGAATCACACGTATTCTAAGTACGTCTGCTTTGGAAAATGATTTTTTTGTCAGTACGACTTCTGAGAATTCTAGTTCTTCTGGTTCCGAGAGCTCAACACTGGAAGGAGCGGAACGTAATCTAGGCGGGCAGCATTTTCCTGGAATTACGCAAGATGCTGTCATTCCACCAGGTAGACAGAAGGAAATCAATACAAGTTTTGTTGAACCAGGAGATGGTGCACTCTTTACAACCAAATCCACATCTTCTTCTGCCATTCTGTCTACAGTTACCTCAAAAGCTGGAGCTACTGATGACTTGTTGACTAAATCAGCTACAACTAGTGTTTTACTGGCGATGACTAATCCAGATGATGGAAGAGGTAGCACAAGTCCTATCGCCACCGAATCCTTTTCAGTCCAACCTGTTTTTTTCTCACCTGACCCAGAATTCACGTCTACAGTCACTGAAGCGCTTAGTGAAAGTTCGGAAACAACTAGCACCAGTTCAAGTACATTGACACCTCAAATCTTTCAAAAATTTGCAAATGAAACATCAAATTTGGACTTAAAGACTATGCACATTTCTGGAAATAGTCACCCTATAAAAACAACTGTTCATGCGCCTGACGATGATGTGTCAACTATGAGTTCAACTACTTCAGGTATAAAGTTGCACCCAATTGCAGACATTTGCATCCTTTTCACTTCTGCTTAGAGCTCATCACAACGCTCACTAACCGCCTAGTGCGCTCGGCTTTTTTGCTCACTAACTCCTCGTAGAGTACAACTATTAACTCTCATCACAAGGTCTTTGTTCTTTCAGTTGCTTTATAGCCTGTAGAAACGCTATTCAGATTGGCAAACTGTGTGTTCTGATAGCCATATTCATTTCAGGGGAAAGTATTGAACAACAGTCTACGGCGTCTATACCACCTTCTGAACACGTCAGTGAGCAGCCATCATCTAAGTCGCTGAGCATTGGTAGTGAACAGAGTACGAGTTCTGCAGTGAAAACACCATCGCATGATAATTTGTATACGACTGAAAAGATGGAAACTGCAAGCAGCGAATGGCAGACTCACCTTACTACAAGCATTGCGAAGTTTCCTGGAAAGGTGAACGTTGTCAATGGAGTTACACCGGCAACAGCTGGAGAATCAAATACCGCTGACATTCTAGAGACAACCAGTGGTAAGCTTCTTGTTTCAATCTGCATTCGAATATTATGAGACACACCACCATTGAGTACTCTACCAATAGAGAGCACGAAATTGCACTTAGCAACACCATCAGAGGTTGTAAATAAGAACTTGATCGTTCCATTTTCTAAAGTCTGGAGAAAACAGTAATGTCACAGTTGAGCAAAAAGAGCGAAACTAGCTATTGGTCGTAAAGAAGTTAGCGCAAAACTTCTCGACAGATTAATGAAGCTTCTTATATAGCCAAAAAACTGATCGCTCTAGGTCAAGAGAAACGCTCTTCATGTAGAACTATTTTCTCTTCCATCCTACTGAAAAAGAAGAAACTAGCCTATACCATTCACAACGGTTGTAGAGCTGTGGAAACTAGTTAAAACACCCTGTACTCTTTGGAAGATGAAAAATATCATCATCAACCGTAATTGCTCCAAATTTTTAGAAGCCGTTTCCTTCAGAGCACATTGAGAACGTTTCCAAGCTACTTCCTAAGTTCCATCTACAAAACGTTAACAATGAGATAGTTCTCGATCGGAAAGCGAAGTATCGACCCTCATTAACATCTACTACTTTTAGAGTTAGACGTAATGAAAGCCGCAGATTAGTCAAATCTGTAGAGTATAGCCGAAAGACAGTGAGATCGCTAAGGAATGATTGCTTCTCTTAATTCAGGGTAAGGCGAACCATCACGAACCTCCATGCAACAATGTCTGTTCTCATCGTTCGCTGCCAGTGAACTCTAACAAGCTAAAAATCAAGTCTTAAACCTGACCTAACTGATGGTCTACTCTCATTAATCCACAGTTCCACTCTTGAACCAGCTGTTTTATAATCGTGCGACAATGTTGAAGAGTTTTCTTCAGTTGAAAGTCGTCTGTCAACCACTTTATTTTATTTATCAGGAAATCAGCATTTTACGAAAAACCTGCTTCAAAACCCTAGTGTTAAGCGACTTTGCATTAATTTATTGCAATGTCACTCTACGTCACTGATTCATCTAAAACCATATCAATCACTCTACCGAGGTACTAACGAAAGCGATTCACTTGCAGGCACTGGGTTCCAGTCCACGACTGAGGATGACCTTTCGGTAATAATCCAGTCGTTTGAAAAAACTGCGGGCGATTCAAATGAGCAGCTACGTCGTGAAAGTGGGCCATGTTCGTCTTCGGACCGCTCTATGTGTCACCAGCTGGCCATATGTGAGATTGCCACCGGATCGTGTCGATGCAAAGATGGATACACCGGTGACGGATATATAAATTGCACGTATGTTCTCCTGAAAATCATTCCAGATTACTTCATCTTACAACTAGAATCTTCATTACCGACAAAAACTCTTCAATATTACAAAGTTATTGATTAGCTGAAGTGTTTGAGATCACATATGAGATTCTGAAACTTACAGTAGAATCGTTATGTAGAGTTAGCATCAACAAAATGTCATTCAAATCATTTCGAATGGTAATTGGATAACCAATGGAGCTCGAGAAAGTCGAAGAAAGTTTCGCAAAATTGCACAAATGCTAAGGCAAAAATCCGTTATCACTTTATGAAATATGTATTTTTTCCTTGATGAGCTTATCAAAGAAAAAATACATATTGATTAAGCACACCGAGGTTCAAGGAAAGTCGGTTTCGAAACTTTATGAAATATTTGGCGCTGTGGACTGACGTTTTGATACACAACGGTGGCGTTGTCATTATAACGGTTACTATCAGTAGAGTATCGTTGTGGATTACCATCTTGTCTTCAGCAAATTCATACCTCCTGATTGCACACTCGATCCTAAGCTGTGCCACGCTAACGCCCATTGTGACCGGCACACTCGTCAATGTGCCTGTCGCATCGGCTACATTGGCGACGGCTTCGAATGCAATCCAGATCCACAGGTACTCTTCCTTAACATAACTTGCTTGATACTTGAACGGCCCGTCTTCAATGTTTGTGCGCATCCCAGCATAGTCTCCATTTTTCGGAGCCTTGCTGGATCAGCTATTGTGCCAACACAGACAGTTGCAGCCCTTGTGGATCAGAGGGAGATTTTCCATCATGAGTAGGGAGAGATCATCAGGGGAGATCATGACTAGTTTGTTGCCTGGGCAGTGGTCGATCCTTGTATCTGTTTTTTCTTAGCTACGCTTCCTTGCGGAAAAGCCTAATTCTCAGCTTGGGAGATTTTGCCGGGTGGATTAATGTTCCCGCTGTTCATCGCAGCCCAACACCCACGGACACTTCCCAGCCGTGATGAGGCAGTAAACCATTGGGAGGATCCTTAACATTAGAAATCTGAAAAAAGCACATGTATCACCCAAAAATTTAAAGTATTGAAATGCATTGTTAAAGCCGATAAGATCTGCAGCGTTTAAACTTATTTACCTTGCAGGACTGTATCATTCGTAAGAATTTATGTAGTCCTGAGGCAATCTGCACTGGAAGACGTTGCAAGTGTGTCGATGGGTTTACTGGTTGGTTTTCTTCATTTAATCATTCATTCATTATTTCATTCTTCAATTCAGCAATCAGATGGTGTTGTTCTCTTTCGTGTTCGCTTTTTGTAACAGTGCGAGGCAATAGCCTAATTTTTTTCGGGGGTGAGAATCGTTTTCTTTTAGACTGCTAAAATTAACCCTGGACTTCTGGGTTTTACTCATATTTTAGTTTAGGTTATTTTTTTTGCTAATTACGACTACAATAAACAGTGGAGTAGTTTGACTGATTAACAGGTGACGGCGTGAAATGTGTCTCGGTCTACCAGCGCTCTGTAAATTGCTCCGAGTGCGATGTGAACGCTCACTGTGGCGACGGCGTTTGCCAATGCAATGTAGGTTTGGTTCATTTTTTGTGCTTTTCTCAAATCCTCAACCATGACGCGGAAAATCTACGAGGGCATCTGTGGGTAATATAGGAAGAGAAATTCTGTTCAATTGGTGACTAAATACATGTTCGAAGTCAACAACTATCTCACTTTTCATGGAGAGCGTAGCCTACTGTGATTAAAATCAGATGATGATCAGATCAGATTCAGATGTGATTAGATCTTAGGCAAAAAGTCTGAAAATTCTGAGGGTTACAGGACTGAAATCACTCTTGTAGATTGGCTATTTTGGAAATGGTCTATGCTGCGTGCCGGATCCACGAGACTGTGTGCACTTCCCTGGCGTTTGCAATGTGGTTGCCACTTGCGACAAGGAAAACCGATTATGTAAATGTAATTCAGGTAACGATTCTCTGAGTGTTATCTCGAAAACACGATAACGCAATTGAAGAGAAGGGATATAATATCCTTCTTGGGGCTAAGAATAGCAAGCTGCCCACTCAGTACCGCAGAAAGCCTGTGGTAAAGCAGACGACAATGTAAAATATTCCATCTCGGCGCAAAACAGTCACATTTTGTTTATTTTCTTTATTACATTGGTCTTCTAACTGTTAGAAAATGCTTCATTGATCACGTGAAAAATAAGACCTACAGAACATTTTTTTTATACAACCCGTCTTCACGTCTACCGTGCGAATCCCAGCACTTCTCACATTCGATTCGTTTCCTCGCATCCGTTGTGTACGAAAATCTTCCAACTTTTACATGGAACTTCGGTTGCTGCTTGAGGATTTTCATTTCATCTTGAATGTCGTAGAATGCTGGTCGAGCGATTCTTCCTGGAGTCCTGAAATAACTAGGCTGGAGCGTTCCCAGTTGGATTGCAGAGAGTGATTTTTTTTCTCAGACAAGTGCGATACCAACATATAGAACTTATAGAACATAATAACAACTACACGAATATAGGTAGCTGAGAAATCAGCCTAGTGGCTTAATAATTCTGTAGGTGTTTCTGGTTCTAAGTTCGTTGGTACTTTCATAGCTATTGTTCACTTATGCGACATTATCATGACAGGAATGAAATGGCAAAATCGTGATTGTAGTGAAGCCACCAAATTAGTCCATACAAAATATCGGGTCGGTTTTCAATCCCATGTTTTGAAGAGGAAATACTGGCATAGTCCAATCATACCTATAGAACCATTCCAGGATTTCTTGGCGATGGTATTTCATGCTTCCCAGTTCGTTCTTGCCGTTATGATCCGAGTGTGTGCCACGACAATGCACTCTGCCTGCCATCAGGTCAATGCATCTGCAAGCATGGATTTCGTGGAAACGGCTACGAGTGCTCCAGAAGTGCGTTGTTCATATTCATTCGTTTATTAAGTGCTCCGTTAGCGTATTTAGCATGCTTAGCGATATTTTTTGAATCGGCAAATAAATGAACTCACTTGTAGCTCTTTCCTTTCTATATATATATATATATGTATATATATATAAGGGCGTGTGTGGCGCAGTGGTTGAAGGCGCCACCCGCGACGGCACGCACGTGGAATCGATTTCTGGGCCCATGGCCCACCAAGCCTTCCATCCCTCCGGGGTCGGCAAATTGGTACCAGACTTGTCCGGGAAGATAGCAGCACTGGCTCGATACATCGATGGTTGTCGAGCAGATCGTATGCTGTGATAATCCACTAGCCCTTAGTGTCTTTATGGGCATCGAGGAGAATTATATTTCAATTTCCTAAATGATTGACCTGATATGAGGTTGGTAGAAAAACTTCTATTCGGCTAACGTTTCGACGACGCCATCGTTGATCCACAGCTGGTCAGTGCTGCGATTTGGGTGTTCGTAGTCGCATCGAGTTAAATCCAGTGGAAAGGGCACTTCTCGAATAGGTAAATTAGTTCAACGATGCCCTTTTATACAAGGCAGTTGTTGATCGATTCTCGCGCTCCAATATGATCTGCATTTTGAGGGAAATGCCTCGAAGATATGTTCTGATTATTTGACCACCAATCCACCAAATTAATGAATACATATGTACATATATATACGCATATATATATATGCCGAAATCATGTGCTTGTTGTGTGTTACCCACTGGATCTTCCTCACCATGGGATCTCTTCCCGGGTAGTCGCGAGGAAACGTGGCGCGACAATAAGTGATGAATAGGAGGTGGATCGCTTACTAAAAGCGACCTTATCCTCTCCTGAGAGGCAAATGGTACACGATGATCAACTACCTGTTTTTGATGTGCGGATCTGACACATGCCTTCTGTGTTTACGAGGACATATTCATGCTAGTGTGCATGGATGTGTTCTAGTTTATGCAGATTATATTCTACAAGTCGATTTGACCAAATCCAAAGACAGGGAGGCATATGCCAGGCGCTTAGGAGCTGTCTCCAAAAATAAACTCGCTGCTTACACCGAGAGAAGCCTGGGAAATGCCCGGGAGTATACCCAATGTCCACGTTAGGAGCTCAGCAAGCTACAGGTAGGTATCAAAAGTTAAGCAGTAAACTTACAACACATGCTCACTCTTATCTGAGACACGATTCCAGAAGTCCCACTCATAAAATAGGACGTGGGAGTCTCCTAATTGGGGAGAACCATTACGAAATAGAGTACTTCATCGTAAATTGAATGTTTTCTGTAACGATCAGTCCTTCGCCTCCTTCGTAGAAGACTCCATTTCTCTCAAAAATGAGAAAAAAATGAAACGCAAAAACCAGCTGGGATTATTCAGATCACTTGTGGGCTTTTGGGAAGATACTGTTATTGGCAACATCGACGAAGAATACGGCCAGGTTATTCAACATCTTCACGGTAGCGTTATGAAAACTGAGAGCTCGAAAGTCACTGAGAGGCGTCTGTCTCCAGATATCCTCGCACTGATACGTCGTCGTGGAATCACACGAACCAAAGGTAACCGGCTTCTGATCTCCGAATTCGCAAAACAATGCAGAAAGGCGATAAAAAAAGATAGAGAGAAGAGTAGCAGTTATGGTCGAATATGAAGAGAGGAAGACATTAGCAAAGCCCATCGAAACGCCAATTACATGATTAAGATGATCATACTCCGAATTCTAGAGGGAAAAGTTATGGCTTCCTGAAAGGCAATGGAAAAAAATCACCCATGATTACTGTTCGGATCTCTTCAATATCCACGTCTTGCTGCTTCATATGAAATAAAGTTAGATGAATATCTCGCTCTACAAGTTCTCCCTTCCGAAATCCGACATGAAAAATCGAACAACACTAAGTCTGGATAAGGTAAAATCTGAACACCTTCCACCAGTCTTCAAAAACATACTGCTTTGGATCTTTATACGATACTTGTCAGAATGTAAAGTTTCTAGTCAACGGATGAGTGAAAATACTGTGTTATTGTCCTAGAAAGGTGACCTCCACGATATCGTCAACCAACGTCCTCTCTGCCATCTGTCTGTCGTTTACAAACTTCACTCAAGTCATCTCAAACAGGAATGACGAAACAATGGATGAAAGAGAGCCATGTGAGCAAGCAGGGTTTCCAAATGGGTTCAGCACGATGGGCCATATTCACACGATAACAAGACTCATTGAAGTATCGTGAGAGTAGAAAAAACGGCTCTGTCTCTCATCGGTTTAGAGAAAACTTTTGGCCCAATTGAGAGAAAAACAGTTATGGAGACCCCGAACGGCCAGGTCATCTCTACTTAGTATACAAAGATTTTTCGCGAGATGTCGACAAATTCCACAATCAAAATATCACCATTGGTCGCCGATATTGATGTCAGCGCAAAAGATAGGTTTGGCAAGGCGAAACCATCTCACCAAAATTATTTACATCTGCCCTTTAGAACGCCACGCGAGCACTCGAGTGGGTCTACATGGTGTTGAAAACCAATGTTAAAATTGCATCATAATTACTTTACTGATGAATCTATTCCTTTAACTAGCTTCAAAGCTTTAGCCAGGCAGAACGAATGCTATTCGGCTTTGGGAACACTTTTTTTAAAGATTGGTCAATCATATATAAAAAAAACGCTGTTCGTAACAACGGATTGACCTCGTATGCTCTATTCGACATTAACAGAATAAGTACTTCAAATGCTCCTGCTACGTCTATCTAGGTCGGGAAGACAACAGAATGAACGACTTAGCTCCAGAGTTGAACAGGAGGAAATGAGCGGCTTCAGAAGCTTTAGAGAGCATCTAGCAAGCGCAGCCAAAGGGCACGCAAGTGAGAGAGGGAATCCGAAGCTCCTACCTACGTCGACGATTAGAATCAAAGACGCCGTTTTATAAGTTGTTGAGGATAAAGTGGGCTGGACACTTGCTGCGAATGAACAGCAACCGATGGAGAAGAGCCATTAGGAACTGGGTACATCGGAATGCTAAACGTGCAGCAAGAAGACCAGACTCGGTGGTCAATGTTCTTTACGAGTCCTCTAGAAGAAAGTTGTGATGCTCAACGAGTTTCCAGAGTGGGCAGTACGAAGTAGGGTATTCTCTCACTGATCAGGGAGGAATTAAATCTGACTGACGCTCGCTCGAATCACACAAGAGTCAACGAGAGGACAGGTAATATAGCGGATGGTATGTAACGTGTGAAAGGTGGAATGCATCGTTCCTAGCGCAAAAATTTTGTGGCAAACGTCGTTCGTCGAGGATTTCGAAAAGTGATTTTTGGGAGGGGGTGGCGTGCGTGGCGTGAATCTTTCGCTGTACACCACGCCAGCGTCATGCACAGTCAAATAGTGGTGGTGACTGAAAAGTGTGTCTCGCTCGCTCCAGATTCCAGTAAATGGTTTGCAGTCATTTTTATAGAGAGATAAGAAAAAATCTCCATTTACAGTTCGAACTTGAAATCTGTCGAAGAATCTCCTCTTTTAGTTACTCCATTGCTGCGTCACGATATCGGCGATGTCCTCAGTTCATGCGGAAACAATTGTGACAAGGAGGCGCAGTTGTGTATTGATGGCCAATGCGTTTGCAAACATGGCTATGTAGATGATAAGGGCGGAAATTGTATTGGTAAGTGGTACACTCTTTGTGCGTGGATCTGCAGATTTAGAGTAGCTCTATTAAACTGCAACTTTCCACTAGTTTGTCTGGAGAGTCTCCCGGATTTTTGTCGAAAATGTCTCGAATGCCGTGAGAGAAAGGAAAGAAAGAAAGAAAGGAAAGGAAAGGATTTTTCTTTGGCCAGTAGAGGACTTTATGATCAAATACACATAGTTTTTTTTGTTGAACTAAATTCTGCTATTCTTTATTTTATTATTTATGCCTTATTGGATTTTATGCATTTATGCATCTAAATCTCACAAAAACGATGTTCATGAGGAACGGATTGGTTTCGTACCCCCTCCCCCCATCCCCATTCAAACTCAGCGGAACGAATATCTCTGAATGCTCCAGTTATGTCTATCTAGATAGGAAAATCAATATGATGAAGGACTTAGCTCCAGAGCTGAGCAGAAGGAAATTAGCGGCTTGGGGAGCTTTCAACAGCATCGAGGATGTAGTGAACAGAAAAAAGAGCACCCGACTCCGTGCCCACCTTTTCAACTCAACGGTTCTTCCTGCCTTAACACATGGGTCAGAAACCTGGTCGTTGCGTAAGCAGGGTGAAAGATCATTCAGCGTTATCGAACGCGCAGTCGAAAGGACGGTGCTAGGAGTATCCCGTTTCACACAAGTAAGGGATGGGATCCGAAGCTCCGACTTGCGTCAACGATCAAAAATCGAAGATGTCGTTCTCTACGCCAAACAGTCGAAGATAACGTGGGCCGGACACGTAATGCGTATGAATGATAACCGATGGACAAGAGCTGTTAGTGACTGGATTCCTCGTCATGTCAAACGTACTGCAGGAAGACCACGGACCCGATGGTCAGAGTTCTTCACGAAAAACCTAGAAAAAAGAATATGATGCTCGACGAGTCCCTAGAGCGAGCAGAACCCACTGGGCTACTTTTGCAGACAGCGAAAAATGGAAAGTTTACTGGCGCCCGATCAAGTCACTCGATAATCAACGGGACTACAGGGGACAGAGGTGATGCTTTATTGGGAGCTTTTATGTGAATTTTATGTGCACTTGGTAATATTCGTGAAGAGGAAACAGAGAAACACAGCTCAGAGCATTGTTTTCCTTGCGACGTGATTGAGATAAACTTGGAATGAATTGCACTGCCTGCGTTATTTTTTCTCTTCCAGTTCTTTACATGATTCGTCTTCACATCTGCTGTACGAATTCCATCACTTCTTAGAGTTGGTCCATTTTCTTTGCATCCATCATCGACTAAGTTTTTTCAATTTTTGCAAGTGGTTTTGGCTGTTTGTTGAGGATTTTCATTTTCTCTTGAATGTCATTGGATGATGGTTGATCGGGTCGATTTTTCCTGGAGTCTTGGGGTAGTTGCACAAGAGCATTTCCAGTCAAACTGTAGCGAATTTTCTAATCTCAGGCAAGCCCAGTGTCAATTTTCCGAACCTAAAAAAATAAGACTGGGGAATGGGGAGGTTCCATGCAAATCTGGTGGCTATTTTTCAAGCATTGCTATGTTCGATGCGGAGTCGAACCAGTATCGTGCATGTGGTTAACGACATCACTATAACTGCGTTTCCTATCTTATAAATAAATATATATATTATATATATAGCGTACATACATAGTATTTTTATCATCTGTCGTCCCGTTGATTGCCAAGTTATTCCAACCGACGTCAGTAAATGCTCCATTTTTCCCTGTTGAGTGGTGCATCACATAATTCTTCTACGGTTCTCCTTAAGAACACTGATCATCGAGTCGCTGGTCTTCCTGACGTGCGTTTGACATTTCGGGGAATCCAGTCGTTAAGGCCTCTTGTCCGTCGATTGTCGTTCATGCGCATTACGTGTCCAGTCAACATTTTCGTCAACAATTTGACTCAAAAATGAGGTCTTTGGTTTTGCATCCTTGAAATACATCGGAGCTTTGAATCCACTCTCTCACGTGGGTGATGCGGAACGGTCCCAGCATCGTTCTTTCAACTGAGCGTTCCCTAATATTTAGTGATGTTTCATCCTCCAATGTAGAGGCCAGGTTTCTGAAGCATATGTTAAGGGAAAATCATAGAACGGAGCTCGGAATCGAGTGTTCCTTGCTCTTCTCACTATATCCTCATAGATCCTGAAGGCTTCCAAACCTTTGGCGTTTATCTGCTTAACTCAGCAGCTAAGTCCTTCACCATACTGATTCCCTTACCTAGATAGACATAGGTGGAGCAAATAAAATAAGATAATCATTTTCCGTTGAACATGAGTCAGGCGCATGAAACCAATCCTTTTTCTATGATTATGGTATTTATGAGATTTAGTCGAAGGCCAATCATTCCGCGACCATTGTAAAAATAGACTGACATTCTTTCTGTCTTACTAACACTTAGTGTGATAAAAACGATGTCATCAGCAAAGCAAAAGCGGTGTAATTGACGACCATCAGTTTTAAGTTCCATGTTGTTCCATTCCAATGTTTGCAAGACGTTCTAGAAGCAGTTTTAGCGAGATGGAGTCTCCTGGTCGAACCCCTCTCTTTACGTTGATGTTATTGCCATAATATAATAGTAATATATCTTGTGAATTTTTTATATAGCTCACGATGAATTTTTATACACTCAGTCGGTAGGGACGCCCTTGCTGTCCAGAGTTCTCATGACCTCTTCTTTCTCAAATATGTGCTCGCTTTAAATCAATGAAAGTAAGACAGAGCGTGCTATTGTACTATTGCGACACTTCAATGAGTCTTACTATCGCGTGGATGTCGTCCATCGTAATGGATTCTTTTCGAGACCCCGTTTGCTCACATGGCTGCTTTTCGTCCAGTCTTCCGTCAATCCTATTTCAGATAACTCAAGTGAAAAATTTGTGGACGACAGACAGCAAGCCGTTTGGGTGATAGTTGCCGATATAGTTGAGGTCGCCTCGGGTTTTGCCGCCTTTCTGCATTGTTTTGCAAATTTGGACGTCAGTGGGCGGTTGTCTGTGGTTCGTGTGTTTCCACGCTGACGGATCAGCTCGAGGGTTTCTTGAGACAGACGGCTGTTTCAGTTTTATGCACTTTCAGCTTTTATAACACTACCATGAAGATGTTGAATAACCCGGTCGTATTCCTCGTCGATGTCACTAATAACGGTGTGCTTCCAATAGTCGCGTAGTAGATTGAATAAATCTTTGTTCATGGTAATTTTAGGACTTCGTTTTTTTTAATTTAACGGCTTTTTGTCCTTTCCGCGAATACTGGAATCTTGTGTGTAGGAGGCGATCGTCTGATCTTATGTAGGATTTCGGAGCTGCAACAACATCAGTTTGAAAAAACCGTTAACTTTCGATAACGTAGTCTCTTTCGTACTGCTACTTTCCAATGGAAGACTCCCACGTCTAGCGTTTAAAGTGGGGTTTCAGGAATTGTGAGTTGCCATGAAAAGTCTCGGTCGTCATAGTAAACTCGGAGATTTGCTCAACATTCTCGTTCCATTCTGATCGGCGAGTCCCTAAATGACGTTGTTTTGGCTCCATTCTTAGCATTAAAATCTTCAGTGATGACCTTGAATAATCTATGGTCTTTCCATTCTCCAGTTTCACATAGAGCCCTCCGAATTCCTCCTCTTCACAGATTGATGTCCGTGTGTAAGCGACGAAGAGTGTCAAAGTAGTGGTATGAATCCAGATTTCTTCAGCCATAAACCTCTGATTAAGCTTGTTAGCTGTTCGAATTAATCGAAGTTCATAGCAAAATTCGTGTTGAGAAGAAGTAGCCGCCTACTCCTCTGTTGTCATATGTTCCGAGAGAGTACTCTGGTGTCACGAGTGGCGTTGGATGGGTCTTCTTGTCTCAACCAATCTGGTGATATCATACTTCATCTTTTTTGCCAGAGTGATCAAGACCTCTATAGAAGACTCAGATGCAAAATGAGCGTACATTATAGATACAGATCGCCTCGTCACCTTAGTCCTTCAAGATTTTGACATTCTGAAACGGCTCCAAGATTTTAGCAAATTTTCTGTGTTCCCCCTCCCCCTACCCAACGCCGCATTATAGAGGGTTTTTTCAGCGTCAAAGGAATTAGGCCCACCTAATCTACACTGTTTGATAATACCCACGTATTGTTCTGGACGTGTAGCCTAGGTATAAGCATGGGCAGCTTACCAGTTTTTTCCAGAGTTCACAAGAAACTTATTTGTTGGAAGCGACTTCTAACTTTCTCCCATAAACTTCTGCAGGCTTTTGGCCAAGTTGTCTCATAGAATAGAATTCACATAAGCGAGAATACATCCATGCACGTGTGCATGAATACTTTCTCATAAACACAAACAGTATGTGCTAAATGAAGGCAGTGGAAAGAAGGAGCCCGTCTTCTGTATGCACCTGCATCTCGGGGAAGCATGTAGTCCCTTTTAGCCCGCGATTAATCCCGCTATCCCCACCTACAAAAGCGCAGCTTTGCTTCGCAACGTACCGCTGTGAGATCTCTCTATGAGAAAAATTCGCAGTTTTTATGTGTATATATATATATATATATATATATGTTTATATATGAGTTACATGGTCCATCTTCACGTCTACTGTGCGGATCTCAGCACTTCTCACATTCGAATGGTTTCCTCGCATCCATTATCCACGAGGATCTTCCAACTA
>MQTX01000336.1:153421-170921 GCA_009735665.1 Angiostrongylus cantonensis
GATAGCACAATGGTAGTGAAGCCGATCATTATGAACACGGTGGTGGTTCGATGCCTCCCCCTTTCATCAAGCCTGTCATCACTCCGGAATCGTGATTTTAGTATCGGACTTATCTCTAAAAAGCTCACCCTATGCAATCAAATTGGGGACGGTTTAGCATGGCCATCTCAGTGCTCCAAGGAAAATCGACTCGAGCAGGATTCAACGACATCATGATAAAAGGAAAAACCCTCGATAAGCAACTGAAGCCACACGCAAAAGGCTGGAAGACCTTCGTGTATGGCACATGTGAAGAAACGGATCGAATGCTGAAAGTACTGGGATCTATACAGTGGATGTGGGAGATGAATCGTGTAAAATATATGTGTACAAGTATTGGTTTGAAGTGATACCGTGATAATGGTCGTGATTTGCGATAGCGGTTTTTAGCCTCAGCGGGTAGTTCGCTGGCATAATTCCGATGCTGAACTAAGAGAATAGTTGTTCATACATCTTTTCGTTCTATCACGTATCAATGTTGACTCATCACTGGAACAAATCTTCGCCGTGTAATGGGAAACATCTAGGCTGGAATTACCGGAAATGAATCACATCATCATTTCTGATGAGCAAATTATGATACCTTTGAGAGCTCCTTCGTTTGAAACATTATTTATTCCAGATGTCAACGAATGCCTCTTTTCTCCCTGCCACCATCTCGCTACCTGTACAAACCTTCCTGGGTCGTTTTTATGTACTTGTCCAGCAGAGTACGTTGGTGATGGGAAGACATGCATTCAACTTCTTAGGATTGGAGAACTTGGTGGTGAGTTCGTATAGCAGTCTGTTTATGACTCTTCCTTTAGGGTTATAAAAGTTTTTAACAGTGCAGTTCAATAATTTAAGCGCCGTGCTGTAATATGGCCCTTTGCAGATGTTCATGAAAGCAAAGTCAGCCGAAACATTAATCACTGGGGAGTAAAGGCTGTATTGGCACACAACGGCCGCGCAATTTTATTCCTTACAGCTTAGAACGGCGCGTAATTTTCAGCTTTTATGAATTTTCCGCTTTTTTGAGAATAAACAATAATCCTAACCGTTTTTGTCTACTGCCTACTTTTTTTAATGACACGGTATATTGCGAAATATAACTTTAACGAAGCTGAGATATCTGCAAAACTCTGGACCGCAGGTGTCTATGGTGGGGAACGAACGCGCTATTGTCATTTTCGGGAAGTGACGCGCTCACCACTGCACCATGCGGGTTCTTCGTTTCGCTTGTCTCTCAGCTAGTTCCATCGATCTTTTGCCATCAGCAGTCACTCAACTAGCTGAGAGACAGGTGAAACGAAGGACCCGCATGGTGTGGTGGGGAGCGCGTTACTCCCCGGAAAAGACAATAGCGCATTCGTTCCCCACCATAGACACCTGCGGTCCAGAGTTTTGCAAATATCTCATCTTCATTGAAGTTATAAACAATAATTTTTCGATAATCAGAGGATTTGAAGGGTTGTGTACATGATGAGAATGCAGTGGAGAATTTGACCTGTCGTTATGGGTATGAATGTGTAAAGGCCGTCTACGACGGTCCTTGTAATTACATTGTGGTCAGCAGTTGGACGGATTTCGCAGCTTAGCCTTTTTTGCAACCACAGTCTGCACAATAACTACGATCCATCATAGCCACTAGAAGTGAAATAAGAGTTAATTGACAGTAAAATTACTAATCAATCAACCTATTCGAGAGGAAGTATCCTGGAGCTATCAGCTGATTGCAAAAAGTGCAGAAAGAGGGTTTTGTAAGCAGAAATGAACCATCGGAAAGCGAATGAAGCATAGAGAGCCCAGGCCACTCCGTCGTCACTTATGGGTCTATACGTCCATGTCGTCCGCTATGTGTTAAGCACTTTGTTTCAACAATGAAAAATTCTGGACACAACGTTGTATTTTGTCGTGAGAGTCTTACAAATCAGAAATTAACGAAATCTTTACTGAGAGGAATTTGTCCTGAGAGCAATGTAGTGCAAAATACTTCCATACTCTATGTTTAGAAGTGTTTTTCTGTCCTTATCGTTACATGGCGTTGATTTGGCCCATGATTCTGTGAATATTTCTAGAGATAGAAACTAGAGGTAGTCTCATTGATTGAATGTTGTAGAATTTTTCAGTATTTCCTTATAAGCTATCCCTCGGTCTCTTCAAATAAACACCTCATCGAGAGTGGTGCGAACTTCGCTGGTTACTAGCTTGTTTTTCCATGATATACCTAGTTTTCTAACGTGGAGCTCATTTCACAAATCTCTTCTTTGTTTCTATCATTATTCATCTCAGAAAAATGATTCCATTTCTTTTCGGTAATGATAGAGAAATTTTTACGAGATCAATCCCGCTGACGGGGGTGGCTGCTGATTGCACCGGTAGATAGAAAAAGTAGCTGAGAGAAAGGCGGAGCAAGGTCCTCCATGGCGTAGTGTATAATGCGCGAGCCCCCAGAAAGGGAAATCGTGGTTCGATCAAGCCGGAGATCCTAGTTTTGCCAATCTCTCAGTTTGGTTGATATCACCATAGTCGATGAGCAAGATCGGGAGCAACATTTTGAAAAGGTCCATCATTCAATTGTTATTAATTCCCACAAAGTGGGCCATGAAGCCTTGTGCACATACAAAGACCAAGTAATGTTCGAGCGAATGTTCTTTAAACTCAGGGAATTTTAGAATAGACAACTGTTTGTTGCAATTTCAACTTTGAAATAATTGGCTTGTTGTTACTCATTAAGGTTTCAGTGTTTTGTGAACCTGATGGCATGACCCTGGTGCTCAGCAATGACACTACAGAATTTGAGGGAAGGATTTTCGTACGCGGGCAGGTGGACAATCCACATTGTTCGAAGACCTTCTCCGCCCTGGAACACGCTTCTAAACCTTACATGTTCAAAGTTGCGTTTGAACACTGCAACGTCCGTCTCGAGGACGATGTCAGTCCATCGGAAATTTAGCCTTTGAGTTTACAGCTTAGCGTTCATGCACTTTTTAGGACACTTTCGCGACGACAGTGATCGTCCAGAAACATCCAATGTTCATCACGACTGCAGCTGATGCCTATGATCTTAGGTGTAGGTATCCGCTAGGAGTGAAAGAGGTACGAAATTTTCTAGATCCTTGTAGATTTATTATCATTAGATCGCTTTTTTACAGCTTTCTGTCTTTTTCACTTGTCTTTTGAAACATGACAGCATTAAAAAATCAGTTTGCTGCAGCTTCGTCCATAGTTACTACTTCTTGACTGCCTACACAGTACATGCAATTTTTAAGCCATTATTCAAAAACGAAGCTAAAAGTGCACAAGAAGATTGTTGTTCGTTTGATTTTGTGGGTGTTACTAAAACATTAGAGGCGCGTGGAGTGTGGCGAAGTGGTTGGAAGCACCCTGCAGCATACATATGGGATCGATCCGCACTCCCGTGGCTCACCAAGTTCTCCATCCCTCTGGGGTCGCCAAATTCGTACCAGACTTATCTGGGATGATGTCAGCACTGACTCGATATATCAACAAGTCTCCGCGAATCATTTTACAGGCCAGATATGCATTCAGTCACCTCTAACGATACTTAATGAAGTCGAATGAATGGCGCATCCCTCAGGGATTGGTCAACGCCGACAGCTCTATCCTTTTGTTCTTTTTATCAAAACATTATCTGAAAATTCTTGGCATTGAAGCTTTCTAAGGGTCTGCGAGATATTTGAAAGTTAAGAAAGTGTATTCAACAAATAACTCTAAATTTTGCAAGTTTCTGCATATCTACTACGCTTGAGCGGATATTTAAGAGGATTTAGGTTGAATCGCATGTAAACGTGTCCGACCTGACAACTTCATCCACACTGACGGACAACACTCATGGTCCAAACTGTCGACTGGCAATAACCAACGAGGCCAATGAGAGCATTGCTGCCGCCGTTGTCGGACAAGCGCTTCGTCTACGACTTGAAGTGTCTCCTAACGGTGCGCTACCTCTTCAAGAATACCCTAACTCCTTCATTACAAGCCTATTCACGCAAACACCAATTTTTCTTGTCTGCATCATGAGACAACTCCTAAGTTTTCGTCGATTGCAGACTGCAGTGATCTCAATAAGCGCTCCCTTTGCTTCCTCACCCTCAAAGAAAACCACACATTCCTCTTGTTAGCAGCAATCTTTATCCTATTCTGTCAGCACGAACACAATTGGTGCAGGACCAGCGTACTTGTGTTTCCGTAGCAAAGGCTCTTCACCACTAACAGCGTCTGTTGTTCGACTTTCATACTTATTAGAAAAGCAGTTTTTCTAGGTTATTAGGAGTGCATGAGCAAACGTTGTGCAGATAAGTAAACCCGCGGAAAAAATTCATTGATATTAGCGTGCGCTGTCCGTTGTGGATACATTGCGTGTCATCCCGGATGTGTAAAGTAACCAATGCCCAAGCGTTAAGTGCAAGGAGTAGGTGCTTCTATGGAGAGTGAATCTCAATCAGTATACAGTAAGTGCTTTGACTTAATTCTGGCCAAGTTCGTGGCACATTTGTCCAAATAGATTTCTGAAGGGTGTTAATTTAACCCTCTCTCTACCCTCAGCACTCTGACATATTTTCATGCGAAAATACGGTTTCTAAAAGCCTCTTTTCCATTTCTAATTAATTTTTAAGACGTGTAAAGTTTTTCTACTCCACATGAATACTATTCTCTCAAAATTATTCGCTTTGGGATAGACAGGTTTTCAAATTCCATGGTCTCTCATTTTTGGAACTGATTTTGCGAGGCTTCATAATTTTGGTGCTCTTTTCAGAGACGTACTCAATACTACCTCGTAACTGCTTTGCTATCAACATTGAGACCGGAGAGAGATATTCGCTCACTGATAATGCCGGTTGTGCTATCGACAATCAGTTGTTTCCTGAATGGACGAGAGTACGTCCAAGTATCACAGAAGCAGTTTTTAGGTAGAGTGAGCTGTCATCTTTTGGAATTGGAACAACTATTAGTTATTATAATGGTTTAATTTTTATTTTCTGCCTACTACAGTTTTTACGACAAGGTATTAAGCGAAATACAAGCACAACGAGATATTTGCGAAACTCCGGACCGCAGGTGTCTGCGGCGGGGAATGAATGTGCTGTTACCCTTTTCGGGGGCTAACTCGTTCACCACCACATCATGCTGGTCCTTCGTTTCGCCTGTCTCTCAGATAGTTCAATCGATTCGTGCCATCAGTAATAACCCGTTAACAAAATTGATCTGGAGAGCCCACATAGGCATGGGACCCAGTTAAGTTGAAGCTGTAGCTGAAATCACAATAATTTACTTTTTTTTGCCTGCTGCAATTTTCACGGCGGAGTACTAAGCGAAATACAACCACAACGTTGCTGAGATAGTTGCAAAACTCCGGACCGCAGTTGGCTGCATTGGGGAACGAACGCGCCATTACCCTTTCCGGGTACTTACGCGTTCACCACCACATACGGGTCATTCGTTTCGCTCGTCTTGCAGCTAGTTCTATTATTCGTTACTAATTTTAAAACCTTTCACATCGTAGTTGTAATTTTTTGTCTTTACAGAACTTTTAAATGGCCTGATAGCTCAATGATTCGTTTCCAATGCGACTGTAGTGCATGTGTGGGCACTTGTCCTGAGGTGCTACTTTTTTTGTTATTAAAAATGTCCTTCCACAAGATTGATTTTGTTCATGAGGAAACTGGCGTTAGATTGAAATTTGAGCTATTGGATGGGTTAAAAGTAAGATAAAGTACAAACTTGTGAACCCCTTGTGTTTCCAGTTGAACTGCGGGCTTCGTCGTCCCTCCACTACACGGCGATTCCGTTTTCGACGAATTCGTCATATCGGCAACGAAACCGAGATCGGTGAAGGCTCGAATGACAGTGACTATGAAGAAGACGAAGCGAGGAAGGAGCTTTTCAAAAAGGTTGCAGATATACTTGATAGTGGTGGAATTCTTTTGAGTGCACGCAAATTCTTTAGCCGATTTATTTACTGAGTGAAGCATCGACTTGTTCACACTCAAAGGCTAGACTGCTGCAATCAAAGTATGACTTACCTCATGAGTAACTTTACAACGATGAGTAGAAGGAGATAGTGGTTGTTGTATCTCATCGGATTATAAACTTGAGTCGCCGTTTGGATTTATGTGCAGCTAAAGAAGGATCTAGGACGCGTGTAGCGCAGTTGTCGGAGGCTCCCTGCAATGCATACGTGGAATCGATCCACGCGCCCATGGCCCACCAAGCCCTCCCTCCCTTCGCAGTCGGCGAATTGGTGCCAGACTTGTCTGGGAGGATAGCGGCACTGGCTCGATATATCGGTGAGCCACCGCGAGTCATTGTACACGCCAAATATGCATTCAATCACTTCCAAGCGATGCTTAATGAAGTCGAATGCATGGCGCATACCTCAGGGATTGATCAACGCCGAGAGCTTTATCCTTTATCCTTTAAAGGAGGATCTGGCTGTAGATTGGTTTTGTTATTTTTTCTAATTTCAGTCCGTTAAACTACTTGATGTTGTTAATCGCTGGAAAACTAAATTATTGACCTGTCCCTCAAATTTTGCTTACTAAGAAAATTTGGATATCCCTTGATTGATTGTGACTCGATGTTGGACAGTCTAATAACTAATGTTTCGCTTAACATTCATGCTTACGACACAGCTGAGATCTCAACGCTCAGTGTAAAACTGAGAAACTACTTTCATTTCGTCGAGTTATTAAAATTACCTCTTGTTATATCGGTATTCATCGTAAATAGAACGGAAATTTCCTTAAGTGCTTCTATAATCTGCGGAAGAATTTCTAACTTTGTTTCTCTTAAGCTCGTCTCATCAGATCGCCTCGCGTTCTCGTCGTTGGTGAAGATTCGAGATGGCGAGGAAGAGTCTCGCATTCAGGAACAAGTCGATCACTGGAAAATGGGTTTGTTGTGCCACTAAAGTGTAAACGTCAATTTCTCGAATTAGCTGTCACCTTTATCATTGAGGCAGAGGGTAAGAGATCATTACACGACTGTAGTTATCAGTGAGCTTACAGCTTCATGGGTTATGAATGTATCTCGAAATTGTAGACAGTTAAAGCTTTTTATTACGAATACGCGTGTGGCGCAGTGGTCGGGGTCTCCATGCAAGCGCCTTGTAACACACATATGGAATCTATCTCCACGTCCATGACCCATCAAGCCTTCTATCTCTCCGAGGTCGACAAATTGGTACCAGACTTGTTTGGGAGGATAGCAGCACTGGCTCGATACATCGGCAAGCCACCGCGAGTCATTGTAAAGGCCAGATATGCATTCAATCACCTCCAACGATTCTTAATGAAGTCGAATGCATGGCGCATCTCTCAGGGATTGATCATCTCCGAAAGCTTTATTGTTTTATCTTATCCTTTCATTACGAATGCAGCCTCATATTAATGTTTGCGTTTAGCACAGTACTGGTATACATATTAAATAGTTAGTTCACGTATCAGCCATTTCCCGTAAGGGCTAAGTAGTGAGTGCTGGGGTTTTCGAACTCGGTGTTACTCAAAAGTCGCTTCTTCAAACTTCTTTTTTTCGCAGGTAGTTCGCAACAAGAAGTACTGAAAGAGCCGAGCCGCGTTGACGCAACGTTGGTGTGCGTGCAGACTGCTGTCGCCTTCGGCATTTGCATAATAACGTTAATTTGTTTGGGCGCACTTGTCTGTACATTTACTCGACGACCACTGTGCAAGGCGAACGTCTTGTTTCCATCTACGGTTTTTTCAATTCTCTTATAGATACCAGTCGTACGCTTCGTATCACTTTTCGTGCTCACTCAGTATTTCAGTGCTTTTAGCACCGAAGCTCTTTCTACTGTTCGGATTATTTCCTTTCCTCCACCATCGCTTTATGGTTGTTTCCACCAGTTTACACATATCTGCCTGTTTTGTGCGATTTCTACTTCTCTGATATTCCACTCTCAGTGTGCTATTTTAACGTGCTCATCTATAGCCTTGGTGATAGTGAACTGTTGTTTTGTTCAACTTGGGATCAATTTGTTACCAGTTGTTGCGAGTTGCGATTTCACTGACACATTGATAACTCATTTCACATTCCATGCGCTCGCATACGAGAAGAGCGTCTGAACTGACTTATTCTTGTAGTAGCTGTCGTTATTATTCTTGGTCTTTTCAATCATTTGCGATCTGTTCTTCATCTTTGTTTTACTTGTCTTCGGGTGTCTTTTTCTTACACATGTGGCATACATACGGCGACATTGTAGGCAAAAATATAATGAAAATATGTGATAAATTGTTTCAAGTGAAGCGTATGACATTTAGAACAATCTCGAAAGTCGGATGGAGACATTCCTAGCTATTGATCATGCGTACATGGATCCTTGGATACTTGGACGGTCCGTCCTCACTGTTTGTGGAGGCCCCAGCATAATCTCCATTTTTCGGAGGTTCGCGGTTAAAGTATTATAGTTCCCTGGAATCCCGAAGTCGGCCTAGCCAAAGTCTGCTTCAGGTCGTCACCACACCACCACAGGTAATCGCAGCCTTCGTGGATCAGAGGGATATTTGTAACGGCCACAGCGCACGAATACGAAGGGTTGTGAGAAACCTCAAACTTGGGTAATTAAACCTTTATACACATTAACATAACAACAACAACAACATAACTATAACGATATAAATTTTAACGCATGAATTCTGTAAGTTAAAGTGATAAACGGTCATGGTTGTGAAATGAGATCAATAACGGAAATAACGAAGCATTGGAATGTTATGACAACAATGAAGCATTGGTGATGATGTTACGGCCACAGCGCAAGAATACGAAGGGTTGTGAGAAACCTGTGAGCAATGCTTAAATTGAGCTTATGTTAACCCATACAACGCGATTACATGAGGACGAACGATAACAAAGTATTCGTAATGTGAGAGTTAAGAATTTCGCTTAATATTATTACACACAAATCAATTTACTTTAACAAGAAAGACGTAATTGAGCAGGTTGGGATCAATGATGGAGTTGGCAACGCCAATCTCCGAAGCGTCGTCGGGGCAAGATGGCACTGCTCGTGGGCGTGGCTACGGGCGAGCGAGCGGCGTTCCCATTGGCCAGGACGGGATATGGACGCAGCGCATGCACGCGGCGCTGTGGTGGCGCGATGTCCATCGATCCATCGATCCCTCGAACGTCTTGGTTAAGTAGATAGAGAATTCTATGTGATAGAGGAATTCTCTATAATATTTGCCTCCATGCGACTAGTTTGATATCGGGACGATGGTCGATCCTGGTATTGAGTTACTCTTAGCTGAGATCACTGATGAAAGCGCCGGACCCCTTCCCATCGCGGGACACCTTGCCGCTGAGATGAATCCCTCCATTGTACATCGCAGCCCAACACCCAGGAACACCTCCCAGACACGATGATGCGGTAAACTGTTGGGAGGGCGACATATATGAGAAGAATTTTTGTAGCATTGGTAACGTTACAATTTATTACAGAGCAAATGTGATAGATTGTCATATTTTATACCATTATGTAATTTCAAAATTACTGGAAATTCGAGAGTTGCTTTCACAGCGCATTTGATTTTTAACTACCACCATTCACGCCTATGTACACAACACTTGCTATCTTTAGGCCATGGGTTCGTTTTCGTTTGCAACATGATCTCACTGAAGGTGAACTATGTGAACTAGAACGAGGTGTGAATAGCGCAGTGGTTAGAGGTGCTGTGTTATATGAACGTTGTCATTGGTCCACACGTGCAAATTAAACTTCGCATCACTCTGTGGTCGATAACTTTGTAACAAATTTACCTGAGCGAACACGGAACACCGATATAATGTATTGGTAGGCTCCTGGAAGTGATTTTATGGGTCAATATGCATTTATTCACGCTACGACGATTACTAGGGGCAAATGTATTCTCTATCCATTTTGGACTAATCGTTTAATCGGGTGAGCAGAGCCAACTGACCAGCTCTGATGCCTATTGAGGACAAATGAAGATGCCCGTTCGAGTTACTCGACGTTTAATGGGATCATCTATGATGAGTAAAGCAGTGACACTATCTGACAGCACTGTTTACTAATATAATAACATTAACAACAGAAACAAGTTTTCTATAACAGATGTACTACTTTGTACAGATCAGTCAAGTCCAATCAATGCTTCCCAGTGGCTCTGTACAGTCGCTGTATCGAGTGCATGTCAACACGTGGAAGGCGCTGGATTCCGCTGGGGAACTTACTGAAAGTTAGCACTGATATTACGAGATCACTACGACTCATTGTTATTATGGAAGTTTTGGCATCTTTCCTATTATCCTATATATCCCTTTTCCGTAATCCAATGGCAGAAATTGACTCCCACCCGTTCACATGTAGTATGATGCTGATAGGCGGTTTGAGAAGTCTACCTTCACTACTTCATGTAAACGCGTTTACAATGGACCTTCATAGAAATCGAAGCAGAGTACGTTAATCAACTTTTTTAACGGCTCACCGATAATACTTATTCATGACAGACATTGACTTGCGTGAATGTCGGAGTCCGAGAAGGTGACCAATCTCGTGAATGAAAGCCTGAAGTTGAACATTTTAGTTGCGAAGTTACTTACTTTCGTACTAAGAAAGTGCCTGTTTTCACCGATTGTGCTAGCCCCAGCATAATCTCCACTTTTTCGGAGATTTGCTCGTTTAATCATTGTCGTTCCGTGGAATCTCGAGATCAGCCATGTCATTCTGCTCCAGGTCGTCACCACCGCAAGCAGTCGTAGCGCTTGTGGATCAGAGAGAGATTTGTCACCATGCGAGTAATTTGATACCAGGACGATGGTGGATCTTGGTATTGGTTTACTATTAGTTGGGATTCTTGATGGAAACGCCGGACTCTTTCTCAGCTTGGAAGACCCTGCCAGGTGATGACTTCACACGCAGTACATCGCAGCCTGGCACCCAGGATCACCTCCTAGCCACGGTGAGGCGGTAAACCCTTGGGAGGGTTACGAAGTTATAAGAAATGTGTCAATATTCAGCAGTAATGATTATTGCTCTCTTATTAGCGCTTTGCGACAGTTACCTTTATGAAGTAATTTATCATCCAAACCCTTCACCAAATCTGATTACAAGAAAAGATATTCGGATAAGTTTTAGAAATAGTTGGAATTAAGTGCGCAAAGTACTAATGAGATATCAATTTTTCTTTGGAACAAACAGTTATACAATTCGATGTTTTATTTCAATAAGCAGACACGAGGTTGTTATTATGGAATTTATTAGGATACAATAGCTGACGTTTCGGCGGTTTCGCCCTCTTCAGAGCCTGGACAGGTCAACCTGAGATGCAATCCACTCAGCCAAACACTTTCATAACTCCAGCAGATAAAACCTAACAAACAGATTTGCATTCGCATAGGAAACAGCTTTATTTAAACACCTACCGTTTGTTTGTTGTAAGTATCTAAATTAGTTGGTGGATAGCAGCCACATAGAGTAATACATGGGCGAGGACTCTGCCTGTGCCAGGTCATTGGATCAGCCTGAAGTATGGCGCCGGGTCACGCGTGATGACAAGACACTCCTCCTTGCGGTTCATTTTTGAATTTTTGGAATTGATCCAAAACGCTTCAAGAGTGTTAGGCGCTTATGTTTTCGATTTCTGCATGAGGATGGTTTCTCCTACTTCAAAACCTTTTTCAATGTTTCAAATCAATTCCAATCTTCAATCAACTAATTTGACCTTTCCTGGCTCTGAAGAAGGCGAAACTGCCGAAACATCAGCTATTGTACCCTAATAAATTCTATGATACCAACCTCGTGTCTGCCTATTGAAGAAAAACATCGAATTGTTAAATGTATAACTTCTTATTAAGGGCGCGTATGGCGCAGTGGTTGGAGGTGCTATCGCGACACCCACGTGGAATTGATCCCTGCGCCCACGGCCCACCAAGCCTTCTATCCCTCCGGGGTCGGCAAATTGGTACCAGATTTGTCTGGGAGGATAGCAGCACTGGCTCGATACATCGGCAAGACACCGCGAGTCATTGTAGAGGTCAGATATGCATTCGATCACCAACGATACTTAATCAAGTCGGATGCATGGCGCATTCCTCAGGGATTGAGCAACGCCGAGAGCTTTATCCTTTATCCTTTTTAACTTCTTATTTACTGCCCACCATTTTTTCCATGTCAGGGTGAATATGAATATGAAGTACAACCACATGATGCTGAGATATTTGCAAAACTCAGACCTCACGCCAGATTCTGACCAGCCATTACTCTTTCCGGCGACTCACGTGTTATCTGGTGACCCACTGAGGCCCTTGCACCGCCTTTCTCTCAACCGGGTTCTTACCCTAACGCTACCACCAGCAATCACACGTCAATGGGAATGATCTGTGAAGCAGAAATCAGCACTGAACGCAGTTAAGCTGAGGGTGTAGTCGAGATCACAACTGCTTAACTTTTTATCTACTACCCGTTATTTCTCATGGCAGAGTATTTTATGAAATATAACCACAATTACGCTCAGACATACACAAAAGTGGCACTCCAGGCAAGATTCGAAATCGGGATTACCCTTTCCGGTGGGCGCACGTGTTATTCATTGCACCACCACCGAAGCCTTTGCTTTGCCTTTCTCTCTGCCAGTTTCTTACCCTCTGCGCCACTACTTTTTTAATACCCTGCAATGAAAAATAATAGGCGGCAAATAAAAATGTCCTCCCAACGGCTTACCGCCTCATCGTGGCTGGGAAGTGTTCCTGGATGTCGGACTGCGATGGACAGCGGGGAATTCGTTCCTGGGCAGGGTCTGCCACGCTAAGAAGGAGTCCGGCGCTTCCATCAGGAGGCCTAGCTAAGAGTAAACGAATACCAGGATCCACCATCGTCTTGGTATCAAGGTCGTATGATGGCAAATCTCCCTCTGATCCACAAGACCTGCGACTGCCTGTCGTGGTGACGACCTGGGGCAGACTTTAGCCAGGCTGTCCTTGAAATTTCAGGGAACCACAATGGCTTAACGAGAGAATCTCCGAAAAAAGGTGATTATACTGGGACCGTCACAACTAGTGATGACGGGCCGTTTAAGTATCAACTATCAATCAATTATGTGTTAGTATTGAGAAAAATTTAGATTTCTAAATGTCATGAAGAACTTGCGATTACCTTGTGAGAGATTTTCTTCAATAGTAATATAGTGGTTAACTTACATAACGTAAATCAATTCCCCGGGATTCATCAAATGACCATTTCTCATCAGCATCTAGGTGCAACACACCGTTTGGTGGGTACCCAGAATGGGCGACCATTCCTCCCACACCATCGAAGGCCTAAAACTCTTCTTAAGCAAGACGTTGATAAACATGTGTTCCTCGATGCTGGCCACATTAGTATACTTTAGTGGCATTTTACAACGTGTACAGCTTCAGTACTACATAGATATGACAGAATGGTAAATATGTATATTCAAAGTTTTTGTCTCCATATTTCTATGGTTCCTTCTTCATAGTTTTTCTTTTTATGTTTTTTTTTAATGTAGTTCACCATTACAAGCCGACTGGAGCGGCTAAGTTGTGAGGAAACATGGAGCTTCCACAGTTGGCGGCCTATGAAGGCTAAACGTGGAAAGCGCCCAGATTTAACTTTGCCTAAACTTCGATATATCGGTGATTTCAGAAGATGGGATTCTTCTATGTGCCATGCCAAGGTTAACTCATGCCTGTTTTATACATACAATCATATCCATGAATATATATGCATTGCTTTGTGCTTTGTATGTTCGTAGGTTGTATTCTCAACGAGTGGATAACCCCAAGCGAAAACCCTAAGAAGATTGGCCTCATATGGAAAATGTCTTGTATTTCGTGTATCCCGTTAAAGAGGAGCCTACTGATCACTTCTAGAATGTGAATGGCACGAATATAGACTGCTATTGTATCTCTTCGGTAGGCTTGATGATTAATGAGACCACAACCAACATACGAGACCACTTAAAAGCTCTGGAAATAATAATTGCGTAAGCAGATTATATTTTTGATTTTCTTTTTCTTCAAAAATGGCTCAAAAACTGCTTGACGGAGACCTTTGCCCATGCTTCCAAAAAAAGGAAAGTAAAGTAGAAACTGAACTCCATGTCTCCATGGTCACCCTTGGCGAAGAAAATATCAATGTCCACATCGGAAGGTTTCCGAAAGTCGTCATCGTTGCTAATTGTGCGAGGAACTGGCTTGAACTTAAGCCTTCCCTCTAGAGCTTCCTCCCACATTGCGAATGCTGTCAAAAGTAATGATCTGAATGAAAATTATGTTTTGATTAACCGAACGGCCGATTAGTGTAAAGGTGAAACTGGAAGAAAATTTGAAATGTAGAATGGAAAAAAATAGAATAGAATCCTTGTTTTCCTATATCCCCTCAACAGTTAACTGCCATAACGTGTCCGAGAGCTAACCGTTGGTGGTGAACCGTGGTGTACAGCTAACCGTAAGGACCACCTCAGCTGAATAGCTCTTCATTTCTATCCGGAATTCCAACTGAAAGGTGGGGGTAAACGTATTCTATGACTGATCCCGGCAGTCGATCATTGGGTAGAGTTTTGCAAAAACAGTAAAAAATGGTTACTACTCAAAAAATGTGATACTTCCTAGTCTTGATAGATCACCACACTGAGTGGGAGCTCACTAGTTCCCATTCGAGGTACATGATGACTAACAAGATTACGGACGGTGCAAATATACTTTCAAAGGTTAGAGAACATTCTCCAAATCTAGTCTGAGCAAAATGTTTCGCTTCAAGAAGTCAGTGAAAGTTTCTCAGAGGTGGGTGTCTATAAGAAATTTGAGGGGAAAAAATTACAAAAGAACTCTGATACATTAATGGCGCGAAAGAGACCTAATAAAATAATCGATGTTATACACGATTATTTCCGATGTTTTTTTTCTAAAGTCTACCTTGCGATTCGTCTTTTCTCTTCATTCAACAGCTTGAATGGATCGCGAAACGTCCAGCTGAGTGTTCTCTGACGCCATGTGCTGTTCTTTTGTGGCTGGTATCCCCTAAACAACCGTTTAGTGTAGAGCACTGTAGAGCGCCAGTTTTCCATTCCATTTGTTCAGGACCTGTGCCGTTTTCGTGATAATCACAATCGAATTGAACCGGAATTTTATTTGATAATATTATGAAAGAATAAATAACGTGCGTTTGAAAACCTCTTAGTCTTCCAAAAAATGTGGTACAATCTAGTGAACAGACCACCTGAACACAAGATAACACTCCACGTCGTACAGCCGCCTCGTGGGAAGCTACCTATTTGCCATTGAAATATAGCACGCAATGAATAGTGTTGTGTTTTCGTCAAAAGGCGATAATTCCTTGATAACTAGAGGATTTAAAGGTTCAAGGGTGTGACAGAGTTATGAAGGAGATTTTGTCATATCACTCTACAAAAATAAATCTTGGTATAATACGGCAATTTTTATTTACTGCTTATTCTTTTCTCAAGGTAGGGTATTATGTATATTACCACAATGATGCTGGGGCTATGCAAAACTCTGGACCACAGGTGTCTGCGGTTGGAAAAGGACCCACTCTTACCTTTTCTGGGAGATAACGCATTCATCACCACACCATGCGGATCCATCATTTCACCTTTCTCTCAGCAATATTTTAACCTACAGGTGTGGCGTTGCTGTAATATTACTATAGTCTGCCATCCAACTACATTGCTGCTAGGATTTGGTAATATTTTGCGACTTCTGTTGGAGTCTGTCCGGTCTCATCTATACCCTTTCATACCATGTGTTATTATTCAGCAAAGTGAAATTAAAAATGGTAATGAAATAACAGTGGATAGTAACAATGAAGAAGCTGGAGGTCAATGTGTAACCTCTCGTGCCGCTTGTTTAGGAGCCTAATGTAAGTGGACGAAAGGGCGGACGAAAGTGTTCACCCCTTCAAGACCATGCAAATCGGTTTCAAAATGTACGCTCCTTTATGTTCCAGACCGTACATCTTGAGATAAATGCGCCTTTCTGTTGCTCTCCAGCGCTGCGGTGAGTTGGCCCACACGGAAATGGCCGCGCTCGTGAAAGGGCTGTTGGGGGTGAAAGTCCTAGGGTAAGTATTCTCAGCTGTACTTGCTCCTTGCAAAAAGCCTTTTTACAACGATGCATTGGCGTCGGTGGATATAAAAAACATAAAAGAGACATAAAAATAGACTTAAACTACCACACAAAACTATGTAGAAAGTTAATAACATTATGGTTGGATAATCGACAAATTTTTTTTATACACACAACACCTAGATCACACATAAGAGGTCTTCAAGAACACGGGAAGATACACAGAAGAAAACAGCGGATATGTAGACGTTAAAGAGACAAAGAAATAATGTGAGGAAACTGAACAATAGAACGTTAGTCTTAATAAACCAGGGCTATGTGCTTCTAGTGCGAGCTCTTTCGGACCGTACATGTTGATTTCAATGCGCATTCCGATTGCGGTTCAATGAAACGCGATCGGACGAGCCCGACGTATGAAAATGGTCGCGGTCGTGGAAAGGTTAAGACTGAAGTCATGGTTAGTGATGCATCATCGTTCCAGGAAGGTCATTTTGATGTTAGCTAATAGTTACTGCCTTAGGATGGATAGAACCTATAAATAAGGTTCTAGGTTCCACATAAGGTTAGGTCAAGGTACTAACTGATAATGAAATCGACTTCTATAGAATGGATTATCCGGAAAAACGAGTGGTTACCACCAGACCAACACTGCGATCGATAACAGCCGTCCTGTATAAAAGAGCATCGCAGGTGAATATTTCTCATTCGAGAGATGCTCCACCGAGGAAGATCCGACTCGATGTGAAGACGAAGGCGTTACATCGAGAAGACGAACAACTGTGGACCATCGACTCCGATTAGCGGCTCTGAATAAGATGAAGATGTCGAGACATTAGCCGAAATTAAACATTAATTATTCATCAACCTCACACAAGCTTATCGAAGAAGGCGAACCTACTGATTTTTATGCATTAATAACACATAGTGGACGATTTGGACTTGTTGTATCCATCAGTAACCATGTAACCATCGACTCCGATTAGCGGCATCAGATGGTCAGGAATTAGACAATCTTTTCTTTGCTATGACATAGTTCATATAATGTAAAGCATAAGACAATTAGAACAAGTGCTGGCCAAGTTCGATAATGCTTGTTGAAAGACTGAGCCTTCACTCACTTCCACAAAGACGGTGTTCACAAAGAACGGATTGGTTTTGTATGCCGCATCTACGACCAACAAAGTGAATATCTCCGAATGTTCCAACTACGCCTATCTGGATTGAGAAGCCAACGTGATGAGCGACTTAGCTACAAAGTTAAGAAGGAGGAATCGAAAGGCTTGAAAAGATTTTAAGAGCACCGAGGATGTAGGGAGAAGAATAAAGAACACCCGACTCACGATTCTTCCTGCCTAAACGTATTATAGCTGTCAGAAATCTG
>MQTX01000337.1:0-17951 GCA_009735665.1 Angiostrongylus cantonensis
GAAAACCCTAGATTGTGCTCTCACCAGTAATACTTGCAAAACGTTGAACTCTCCTTAGATGCGGGAACTCACAAACGATAACCTAAATCGATTCATCGGATTTTGTCTTGATGGTCCACAGATGATGTCGTTGTGGAAGTACTGCTCAAGAGGAAGTCTCAATGACGTCATCATAGAAAGGTCGACGATGATGGACAGCTTCTTCATTTGTTCCCTGTTACGAGACGTCATACACGTAGGTGTTGTTTACGATTAAAATAGATTTCTACTAATCGTTGCTAATATGATAGAGAAAGAGATCATTGAACAAAATTTATTACACCGCTCTTTGAAACGATCCTGTTTAACTGATAAGTTATCCAGGTTTTCCGTTGTCAATGAAAATTTTCTTTATACGGAAATTCTCTTGTCAAATATAAAAGACCTTGAAATTAGTGCGCTTTAGCTCAGTATCTACTGAAGGAATACCAGGAAAATAATTCGCCATTATTGTGAAATCTACGCATTTGTGATGTCAAAGCGAATCTATCCACGGAGATCGGCCAAGGGTGCTGTAAGCCACAGACATGCTGTCCTGTGGTAGAATTTCAATCTATGCGCCTCTGATACCTCTTGTCATAGACCATTGAGACTGAAGATTCTTCTAGAGATGTATTCGTAAAGCTTTACGAAATATGTTCCATAAACTAGATTCGCTTTAAGGGCCTCCACTTTATTCACCATTCTTTTCTTCGCTACCATGGTCTCTTAACATCGAAATGTTGCCTGGTCGATGAACACTGGCAAGTGAAGATATCAAGCTATGGTCTGCAGGATGTTCGTAAATTCGACAAGTTATCAACTGAAGGTACAATTTCTATACCTCCTTCGTCTACTTATCTCATAAAACAAGCAATATTAGCAGTAAATAAATGAAAGGTAAACCAGTGTAGAAAACTACTTTTAACGCCACTGATCCTTTTTCTTGTTGTGCAGTGGTTGGAGGCGCCACTGCGGCACGCACGTAGGATCGATTCCTGCGCCCATGGCCCACTAAGCCTTCCATCCCTCCGGGGTCGGCAAATTGGTACCAGACTTGTTTGAGAGGATAGCAGCACTGGCTCGATACATCGGCTGGCCACCGCGAGTCATTGTAAAGGCCAGATATGCATTCAACCACCTCCAACGATACTTAATAAAGTCGAATGCATGGCGCATCCCTCATGGATTGATCAACGCCCAGAGCTTCATCCTTTTAATCCTTTTTCTCCAGAACTTTATGCTAGTCTGTACAACACTTATGATATGCGGTGGTTTTATTACAATTTCGTATTGTAGTGTCGAAGTCTTCTTATAATGTACCTTGTACCCTGTTATATAGTGTGCAGTACCTTACTTTATATCCAATATGACACATTTCCAATCACCAGCTGGCATTCACATGCATCTACAGTTTGATAAGTTCTATAAAAGTATCGATGACCTCGACCGTAATGTGAGATCCTTCAACGATTTGTTACGGGCGACCTCGTTGCAACTATATGAGCGGCAGAAGAACTGGAGTGGAGATTTGGAAATTTTCGTTAATAATATCGCAATTAAAATGGAAGCCACGGGTGATTACTGATGGCACTAATCGATAGAACTTGCTGAGAGACAGGCGAAGCGATGGACTCGCACGATGTGGTGGTGAACGCGCTAGTCCCTGGAAAGGGTAATAGCGCGTTCGTTCCCCATGGCAGACACCTACGGTCCGGAGTTTTGCAAATATCTCAGCAATGTTGTGGTTGGAACCCAGATTGTCATCACATCGAACACAAATGTCCTTTCCCTTGTATACTCACCGCTTTCTATGAGTCTTCCACTGATCTGCGACTCCCATCAGAATAACAGGTTTAAATACTGCCTGATGTCACACGTAATATTGAAGCATTCCTTTCTGCGGTCCATTTTCGGATTCTTGGAATGTATTCAGAATTCCTGGACTCGCACGATGTGGTGGTGAACGCGCTAGTCCCTGGAAAGGGTAATAGCGCGTTCGTTCCCCATGGCAGACACCTACGGTCCGGAGTTTTGCAAATATCTCAGCAATGTTGTGGTTGGAACCCAGATTGTCATCACATCGAACACAAATGTCCTTTCCCTTGTATACTCACCGCTTTCTATGAGTCTTCCACTGATCTGCGACTCCCATCAGAATAACAGGTTTAAATACTGCCTGATGTCACACGTAATATTGAAGCATTCCTTTCTGCGGTCCATTTTCGGATTCTTGGAATGTATTCAGAATTCCTCGAAAGTTTTGCCCGCTCGTGTTTTCGATTCCTGTGCGAGGATGTTAACTTCAAAGTCTACTAAGTCTAACTAGTCTAGTCTAGTCTAACTACTTCAAAGTCTTTCATGTTATGTCTCTGTGTCCTATACGTGCGTATTGGACACAGAGACATAACAGTGAACAGAGTATTGGAGTATTTGGTCTAACTTTAAGCTTGCCGACTTGGTGTTCTTTTATACGGATGCAGAGTGGTCTGCCCATTTGGCCAATGTATTCGACCCAGCACCTTTTACAAGAGATCAGATAAACTGCGCCCGAACTCATGCAGTCATCTTCTTTACTATTAGGGCATATTAAGCAATTTTGTGTTGTACATAGGCGGTCATACAGGCACTTGCTAAGTAGCTAGCATCTTAAACTGCCCGGTGGTATTTCAAATGCTGTTACAGAGTTCTCTAGACTGGCCGTTCTTAAGTGACGTTTTATAGCTGCATTTCTTTCATTTGAGATGAAAAGTAGTTTGGGGGCTTTTCTGAGGAGCTACAGCTTCGTAACCACTGGAAATGGCTATTAGCGGCACTAATTTCCAGGATTCTTTGTCGTGTTCTTTTCCTGTGCACACGCTGACACCTGTTCGAAACATTTTTCTTACAAGTGGCCTTTTTGTGTGTGAAGAGTGAGAGGGCAGGTAATAAACCAGCATGTTTTTAATAAGTAGCTAGCATCTTAAACTGCCCGGTGGTATTTCAAATGCTGTTACAGAGTTCTCTAGACTGGCCGTTCTTAAGTGACGTTTTATAGCTGCATTTCTTTCATTTGAGATGAAAAGTAGTTTGGGGGCTTTTCTGAGGAGCTACAGCTTCGTAGCCATTGGAAATGGCTATTTAGACACAAGGATGACGATTTTTGCACCATAGCGCTAGTGGAGAGGTTTAGCTCAGCGATGAGTCATGTTTGGATCATTTTGTTTGTGGTGAAAAATTGGTCGTCCTTTCATGCCGCAAAAACTGCAGCTTACGCACTCTCACCATTTTGCGAGTGAGGATATTAGATAAAGTTTGCTGATCGTCAAGAGAAGGGCATCTTGGATGCCTCCATTGTGCTCCAACAAAGAGGAATATTACTTTGAAGCACGAAGTTGTGACGTATCGCATGGGGATTTGCACAATGTATGTGCAATTGCACTCGACCTTTTTTAGAGACGGTTTTCTATTAAGTAGAAATATGTTGTCAAAAATATGAAATATGAAGTAACAGGAATATGCAGGCAAAGTTGGTTATCTGCATCTTCATTGTTGCTCCGCTCTGATGCTGCAAATACTATAATGTAAGAAGATCATGGCATCGAGCTGACAACGATGTGCCAGACAAGTCGAACGCTTCCAAAAAGAAATAACACACCTAGCAGAAAAAATCAGAAATAAAAATTGTGCAGGATATGCTTTACTTCGGATGCGACACTTCTGAATATTCAAATATTTAAGTAGGTGATGCCCATTTCCTAAAGTAAACGTTTTAGATTTGCTATGGACAGCACCAGAAATACTACGCCAGAATGACATGAGCGGCACACAACAAGGTGATATTTACAGGTGAGTCACCGTCTTACAAATATGATGTATAATGCCCCATCTTCAAATTCGCTAATGTTCTTTAGCATAACACATGTTTTTCTTAAGTTTAAAGCGTTCGCCGCTCCTAGATGTAGAAACTATTGTTTCGGTAGTGTGAAACAAAGAAAACCTACAACTTAAGTACTAAAACCCGCAAAGGGCCATCCCAAAAGCCAATGATGAGTCTCATAAGTGTAATGTTACAGTCTCGCCATCATATGTGCTCAACTCGTCACAAAATCATCACCGTGGGATCTCAGCAATCGCAAAGAAGACGCCGAAGGCAGTTGATTTTTCTTCCATTTCCTTCCAAATTGCTCTTCTTTAATGTAATTCTACTACTGCGCTTTTGGTTAAGATTTTAACCATTCTGGATAGCCTTGACGATTTGGATCTCACCCTTTAAGGTATCAAAATGTGAATTTATAGCCAAAAAACAGCATTTTGCACTACAAACGAATCAATTGAACTTTGAAGCTAACAGAACGAAATTATAATGTGCTGTATGTTTCAGTGATTTCTCAGCATTGAATTGAATTTAAGGAAATGATGAATTTTATACCACGGATCTCCCTCATACGACCGATCCCGAGCTGGTTAGTCACGAGGCTAGGTTTCGCGTTGCCAGATGGCAGATAGGGCTTAATCGTGGACCAAAAGCGACCTCTGCTTCAATGGCACGTAAACGGATTTAGTGGATAGACTTCCTGTTTCAGCCGCGTCGATTTGGCACATATTTTCTGCATTTACGAAGCGTGTTCACGTACACGAGTGTGCGTTCTAGTTTATGCGGATTGTATTCAATGAGTCAATTCAGCGAAAAGCCTGCAGTCAAGTGAGAGGAAAGTATATGAGAGGCGGTTAGGAGTCGCCTCCAACAAGCAAGCCCCATGTCCACTCCGGCGGAGACTGCTAATTCACCCGTGAATACACCCAGTCCCCACGTTCAGAGCCCAACAAGCTATATGCGGATATCAAATGCTGAACACAATAAAAAGAAAACAGGCATCATTTCCCTAACTCCGAAAGAACACTCATTTCGGCAGCATTAAGCAGGACGAGCACGGAGAGGCTGCTGAAATCTCAGGACCAATGGAAGCTGCGTGGATTCACAAAAAAAAACTCTGGTGACGATCTCTACCTACAACCCACGTACACTTGCATCCGAGTCCTCGATAGTTCTACAGTTCTTCTAGTTCTTGCTGGAGAAGTTCTACAGAGAAGACTATACATTCTTCAAGGTCATCATTGGAGATTTCAATGCCAAGATCGGACCAAGAAGAACGTCTGAAGAACGTCACATTGGAATTCATGGATTAGAATTGAACGAACAGGGTGACCGGCTATCTGAGCTTATCATGGCGACCAAAACCATCCATGGTAACTTGCAATTCCAGAAGCCTCACCGTCAACGATGGACGTGGGAATCTCTCAATGGAGAGTACCATAACGAAATGAACCACATCTTAGTAGATAGAAGGTTTTGCCTAACAGATGTCGCTGTTGTCCCAAAATTTTACACGGGATTAGGCCACCGTCTCCTTCGTGCAAAATTTTATTTCTCGCGGAAAGGAAAAAAGCCGCTAAATTCAGAAACCGAGGTCCCAAAACCACACAAACTGGGACTTAGTCAACTCATTATTAAGCTGTTGGGAGCTGCAGGCAACCGCAAACTAACCTCCGAATTTGAAATACAACGCAGACAGGTGATAAACGAAGATCTTAAAGAAAGAAGAGAGCAGTAATAGTAATGGAAATAGAATTTGGAATAGTAATGGAAGCTGCAGAGGCTTGAAAAAGCATTCGCAGAGCCCACCGAAGCTTCGCCATTTATGAGACCAAAGTGATTGCACTACGACGAGCAGGCGGAACAGTTACAGCATCCAAAAAGGCAATGGAGAAAATAATTTACGGTTATAACTCAGACCTCTTCAATAACCTTCAATAGCTTGCGGATAAATTTTTCCAACTGGAAGAGTAGAGCGCAACTATTTCGTATTCATCAGCAGAATCAGTTGGTTAATAGAAAATTATGGTTATGATCTTCTCGTGACGCATCAGTTGACGGTGGATAACGGCCACGCCAGAGGAGATGATCTCGTGCGGGTTTGATCAACAGTGATTGGGTAGACGACAAAGTGTGCGCTGCCATTTCGTGGCGGGGCCGTTACTACGGGATGGCAAATGTTTGTTTGGTTGTCGCATGTCGGTCTTCCTGCGTTTTGTCCCTTATATAGCGATCAAATAAAATTGTATGTGATTTGTGGCTTCAAGAAAGGAGTGAAAATCGGTGTCTGCGAAGAGTTTTTTGACATTATACGTGGGGAGAATGAAGCAATCTCCACGGCGGGTCGCGCAATTGTTACTCAGATCCGCCTCCAGTGGCCTCCTGCGTAATCCAAGATTTTGTGGCTTCTCACCGATCGTCTCACTTCATGACGCCATAGGAGGGATCACCCAGTTTACATGGTACTGAGGCTGGCCTATTGTTGAGTGAGCACTTCAATCTACTTCTGAGTCTTAAATTAACCTTGCAAGGACGTATCGAAGTCTTGACTACGGTGTGGATCCTAAAGAATTATCCTTTCGGCAACGAGTCCTTCGCTGAGCCTTCTTACTTGTTAATGACGACGTTCCAACTTGAAACACTGGGTTATAACCTGTGTAAATAATGTCTCAACTCATTGATAAGCTTATACGAGGTTTTCACTAGCCCTTCTTTTAGCTAACATTTTGGTGGTTACTTCTTAAAAGCCATGATGTTCCTAGTCGAAAGTTCTCAGCAGATGCTTATTCTCGCTATATTCTCGTTTTTCGTATTGTCCTTTTGAGCCGAGTAGAGTGCAGGACCGTTGAAAGCTTTCTGCATTAAGCACTTAACTTGGGCCATCGCAGTTCGGAAAGGCGATAATGCCGAAACGTTAAAATAGCGCTCTTACTAAAAGAGTCAAAAAACAGAAGTGTATTTGTGAATTTTGTGCTTTATTCGTATTAAATCTAGTTATGAGTCGCTGCATCGTATGATTGGACTTGATTTTTCCCTGTTTTTAAATTTATTCTCGCTTCCAGCTCATTCAGTATTTGCCAACAACTTTTGATTTCTAAAGAGATTAGTTAGTAGACCTATTTACAGAAATTCTATATATGGTGAAAAGAGGTGGGTCCTCACCTTATCGTCCATCTCTACTCATTGATGACGAAGTAGAAGTCAACCCGTCATTGGTGCGTTCACTTTTTGTATCGATAAACAAAATTGCATTAAACAATAGCGAAGGTAGTCGATTTACGATTATCCAACATCTAGTTCTCTGCTTTTCTCCCAACGTTCTACCTGTAAACGCTTAAAGGCCAACAACTTTAACACCATCGAGGACAGTTGGAGTAGAAAAATTTCCATGCAGACCTCCATAGTTAACATTGCTTGGAGAAAGAATGAAGGGAAACTTAAAAAATATCTTTACTAGTTTGGCAATGCTCTGCACTATTTGACTGGCACTATTACTTCATTAATCTCACATCCTATGCAAAAAACACAGTAACCATTGCACCAAAACGGTGAATATCTTGTGGAAAAGTGTGGATTTTTGAAGGCATTGCGTGAGAAGAGGCAGTACTTTGCATTAATAGATATAGCATTTTGTCTTCAATTTGAATCTTATTTTAATGGAAATGGACGTGGTTGTAAAATATTTATTTGCTTGCGTTTTTGCAAGGTAACGGTGTAGAGCTGCAATCTAATCCCGCTTTTCAAAAAATCTGATTGATCTTCATTTTGGAATTCATCCATCTTTAAAATAAGGCAGATGCTCACCTTGGTTTAGTTTACGTAATAATGTAAGGTTTCCCTTATGTTTTGGCTTGGAATTCACAGAGATTGGAGCTATCTAAAAGCGGTTTCCAAACATCTAGCCGCTGAAATAGCTCTTCCTCAGCTTTGCCCATTTATGTAGTCACTGTTTTTTCACGTTTATCAAATTATTTGCTAATTTATTCTTCACCACTAAATTAATGCGAGGTTGGTATGTTGGTATGAGAAATATTCATTTGGATGTTTCGGCGCCTTCGTCATCTTTAGAGGGTCGTGGATTAGAATCGATGGAGCACAGCTCGCCGTCCTCGCTCTATGGATGTTCCTTGCCTCATCGAGTCGAATCTAACAAAGAAAGCACTGCTCGAATGAAGGATCTCACTCGACGGTGCTGTACAAAAGGATGTCGACACATTGCCACCATCCAATATGATCTGCTTTTTTGGCGGCAGTGCGTCTCACAGAGATCGATATTATTCCAGCTGGAAAATAAGACGATAATATATATGCGAAGACCGAGTTTCATTAAAGCTGCTGAAATCTCAAAACCATTCTAGTCTGGGTAGTCGCAAAAGACTAAGGTAACGATCTGTACTTGCAATGAATGCACAATTGCATCTGAGTCCTCGATAGAAGACTTAATCTAGTGGGCAAGAACGATATGGTATTATATCATCGGACTGGCCGAAACGAGAGGGCATCACTCATGCAACGCCCATATATGATACCGGAAAAGAACTGTTCCACGGAAAATGCGACCGCAGAGGAGTCGGTGGCATCAGGTTTTTCGTCAACACGAATTTAGCCATGAACAATGATTCACTCAAACAACTAACAACCTGAATTGGACGTTTAGGATTTAAAAATATATGAATCAGTACCGGGTGTGAAAATGTTCGTCGTTTACGCGCGAACATCAGACTATGGCAAAAAAAGTCGGAGTTGTATATGGACTTGGAGTAGTTCTACAGAGAAAACCATACATTCCTCAAGGTCACCATTGGAGATTTTAACGCTAAGATTGGACCAAGGGAGACGTCTGAAGTACGTTACATTGGTACAGAAGAATTGGAATGGAACGAGTAGGGTGGATGGCTGTCTGATTTTATCACGACGAACAAACCATCCATGGTAGTTCCCAATTCCAGAAGCTCCAGCCTCAATGTTGAACGTGGTACTCTCCCAATGGATAGTTCCATAACGAAATAGACCACATCACAGTAAATCGAATGCTTCGTCTTGAGAAAGATTTCATTCCCTGGAAAAGGTAGAAAAAGCCGCTAAATTCGAAAAACGAAGTCCCAAAACTACCATGAGCTGGGTTTTATTCAGTTAATCAGTTGCTGTTGGAGATATGCAGTTCTCGATAACGTCGATGAGGAATATGGTCGACTCATTTAACATTTTTGCGTTGTGAAAGCTGAGAATTTGAATTTGTATGTAGCCTACAGACGTCCCACTAGAGAAACACTGAACTGATACACCATTGTAAAATATCACGAACTAAACACAACCGCTAATTTACGATCGAACTCGCAAAACAATGCAGACAGACAATAAAAGAAGATTTTAAGGGGAGAAAATCAGCAGTTATGGTCGAAGCTACACAGGTTGTGAAGAGCATTCGCAAGGCTCACCGAAGCTTCACTGATCACAAAATCAAGAGGATCGCACTCCGACACCCATGCGGAACAATAACAGCGACCAAGAAGGCAATGGAGAAAATAATTCGCAAATACTACTCGGATCTTCTCAATAGCCGCGTCCTCCTGCTCTCACGTGATATAAAGAAGAATGGATATGTCGTACCGTTCTCTTTTCGAAATCTAGGATGCCACTTCACGGTAAAAAACGGAACGACACGATGTCAGGACAAGATAAGAACTGAACACCTGAAGAGCATTTCGCCAGTCATAAACACATTGGCTCGCCTGTACACACGTTACCACTCTGAATGGCATGTTCCCATTCAATTGAAGACCAACAAGACAGTGTTGCTGCTCAGGAAAGGAGGGCTTCACAACATAGGAAATTACCGCTCAACATGTTTATTTTCTGCCGTTTGCAAACTTTTAATTCGAATCGTCCTAAACAAGATTTATGGAACACTGGTTTTTAACTAACGGTTTTTAACCTTAATGTCTCTCGTACCTCCGCATATTATGTTTTTACTTTTCTGTAAGGCTGAACCAAAATCTCCTTACGCGATAGTGATTAACGATTTTGAAATTTTAGTTCATAATTATCCGAAAATTGATATCAACTTTATGGTTAAGGTCTGAAGAAACGCCTGTAATGGTAATGCCCTAACTTTTTGTTGTTTTCTACTATTTAATGCATTACTCTAACTTTTTTCGGAGTCTTTCTTGGAGTTTATCATATTACATACGACCCTATGCTAGGATAGCTTAGAAATGGGTTCGGATTTCGAGAAACTTGGCACAAATTCTAATGGCGAGCGCCTCCCGTCAAGCAGAGTTGTGTTTCCTATCACGGTAAGAGTTGACGTTTCTGGGACATTATTTACCCTACTGTTACTCGCTTGGTCTCCGTTAACGGTTTTCTCTACATTCTGTGGTGTGCGACTTACTCAAATGGTCTTCGAATTTTTTTATCGCACGCAAAATTTATTTAGCATTAAATCTAATAGAGATGAGAATCAACACTGACGCAGCCACTATTCTGAAACAGAGACAATCGTCCAAATACTGATCACAGTGGTGTTTCTTCGTTGGCGGTTTTTAAAATTAGCGAACTTCTGATCTTGTTTGTCTCGTAGATAGAAGCGTAGTTCTAGCACTTCGATGCCCACTACTCGATGGCAAACCTCTGTTAGTCCGCATACATCATATAGTTGTCTTTGCTTTACGAAGTTCTAAACGGCTTGGTGTTGGAGGTAGAGATGAAGAAAGCGCGTTATCTTTCAAGCTAAGACGATATTTTGCCTTCATGACAATACCGTCATCTTCGTAACTGCTGAGGACCTCTACACATCAAAAAATTTTGTCTCTGTATTTCTTATGCTCACCCATTAAATACAGCAGCCATGATTAATCATAGCGACCGGAATTGGAGTGATCAACTACCAGTCAAGTCAGAGGTCAATGAAGATAGGCCTGTTGATAGTTATTATGTTTAGAAAACGGTTTTTCACTAACCACATATTACATGACAACTGTGCAGCTCAATTTCAATACTGAGTACAAAGAAAGGGCGGTAGGAAAGCTTTGTTTAACGAAACAAACTATTGAATGGCAAAGCCCTACCTTGGGCGCAATGCACATTGTCCACTCTGCCTATGTCCACGCATTTACAGCATAGAGTGCATCTCATGCGTTACGTGGTAACGAGCAATAGGGCAGAAAATTTTTGTTTCTTCTGATCAAGGCAAAATTGTTCGCAAGGAGAGTATTCATTTAAAGATATCAGAAACAAACAACCAAGACTCTTTCTACCCGGCATCGATATACTTTGGCAATTGTTTGGAAAAACTTTTCCAGCTTCAATTAATCCGTGACTGCTGGGCGGAACGACCGACTGAGAGGCCCACGATCACGACGGTGAAAATGCTAGTGAGAGATATTAACTCGAACAGGTAATATCACAATACTTGCTGAATGCGCTTTGAAATGGAAATTTGAGGGAGAGATTTGAGGTGTTGGAAAGTGATATGTAATTTAGTTAATTATTGTTCACGGATACGATAGTGCGCGTGAGGCGCAGTGGTCAGAGGCACTCTGCAACATATATGTGGAGTCGATCCCTGAGCCCATGACTCACCAAGCCTTCCACCCTTCCAGGGTCAGCGAATTGGTAGCAGATTCATCTGGTAGGATGGCAGCACTGGCTCGATACATCGGTAGGCCACCGCAAGTCCTCACATCCATCAGGGATTGCTCAAGGCCGAGAGCTTCATTCCTTATTTTTCATTGCCCACGGACGAGTTGCATTTAATTAATCGATATTTAATAAAAAATGTCACGCAGTGTTTGACTGTCTTTAGCAACACTTGAGTAGATAACCAACTGAGTAGTTCTAACCTATGAATTATGAAGTCGAAAGAAGTGATAACCATGCTAAAAAATTCGTTAAGGCGTCAGAATTTGATGGACTATGTCTTTAATATACTCGAACAGTACGCTTCGACGCTAGAAGAAGAAGTAGCGGAAAGAACGAAAGAATTAGTGGAAGAGAAAAAGAAGAGTGATATTTTACTGCACAGAATGCTACCTAGGTAGGTAACAGAATTTGATTACATTCGTTAGAATGGCTAATGCAATATGTTAATGCGATTTCACATAGACGCAAATAATTCTTCTCAACTCAAGAACATGTAAAGAGACGATGAAAACAGTCGAGCAACAGCCAAGGGCGGAAGCGAAAAGTTCGATGAGTTTCGTGGGTGACACATACTAGGGAACTAATAGAATGCAGGAAGTGCGGAGGTCTTCTGCATAGTAAGAAGTGTCATGTAAAAGAGAAAATAATTTGTCCTTTCTGACAAGAAGGTAATAACGGATACCCCTTACGTTCCGCTACTATACGGGTTTAATCCTTGCTCACTTTTTAGACGAAAGTGTACAACTGGTTCCCAGCCTGCGTAACGTTTACGAGGCATAAATTCCACTATATGCCTGTGCAAACAAAACAGCATGATCGTTGTTTATAGCTTTCCTAATTATATTTGTGAATTTTTATGTAGTCTATAATGTACTGCCGCAAACAACTAGAAAAAAAGTAAATACTACAGGCAGGTGGCCGAAAAACTGAAACTCGGTCAGACTGTAGAGCCAGAAACATTCGAAAGTGTCACCGTGTTCTTCTCGGACGTCGTGTCTTTTACGAAAATCGCTGCGAAAGGCACTCCTTTGCAGGTGTGTGTCGTTATTTTCATAGTTTTCGTTAGATATATGTGAAAACGTGCACAAAATTCTTGTAACGCCTAGCCTTCTCTGTTTTCTGCTTCCAAATCTTAGAGTGAATGCGGTCCACATTCACTATGGATTTTAAGATTTCTGCAACCGCACCAACGGAAATTGGCGAAGAGTGCAGTTTATTTGTGCTTCACTAGTCAGTGTAAAACCAGATGTTTTGCATTGAAGTAGTAATTTATCGAAAACAGCTATCACTAGTTATTTTACACGATTTGGTGAAATTGATTTCATGCGGTGCTTGTAGAAGATTTTGAACAGGAATTTCAAAATGCTTTAAGTGCTTAACCACAACCTTATTTAGCAAATGAAAGCAGTAAAATCTATAGACTCTTGTTAACATGAAAGAAATTTGTCTATTTTTGTAGGACAGAATTCCAGTATTCTGAAAGTAATAAATTCTTCGAAGAATGAATAAACAAAAGCTTGGTGATTTATTGTTTTTCTTTGAGGCTGACAGTTTGTAAAAGATGATCATCGAGAGGAGGCAATTCCTATGTCCTAATCTTATTCATGGTAGATGGGAAAATGTCCCTCGGCTGGTTCGTTCAGCTCATCGATTTTTCGAGGTTGCTGACCTACTGTCGTTTCGCCAGGATTCTAGAAGCTACCATGCTGACTGACACTGACAACTCAAAAGCAGCTGTTTGCATAAACGTGATATCGACACACTCCTACCATCGTCCTATCGATGGCACGTTATACAGCACGCACTGATCTTTTATCCAATCCTTTTTGAAACCCTTCTTGCTCATATAGCATCCCACCGTGCAGTGTTCTGTCAATTCTGTTTAGGATGACTCGAGCGAAAAATTTGTAGGCGACAGACAACGAGCAGATTGGCCGATAGTTGTTGATATCGTGTAGATCCACGGATCTCCCTCATATGAGGGATCTCGAGCCGTTTAGTCGCGAGGCTACGTGGCGAAAAGCCTGCAATCAAGTGACGGGGAAGTATATGGGACGCGGTTAGGAGTCGCCTCCAACAAATAAGCTCCGTGTCCACTCTGGGAGAGCTCGGTAAGCTGCCCGTGAGTATAACCAACCCCCACGTTCAGAGCCCAGTAAGCTATACGTGGGTATCAAATGTGCTAAACACAGTAAAAAAACGGGCCTCATTCCCCTGACCCCGAAAGAGCCTCCAATTTCGAAGCGTTGGGTAGGACGAGTACGGAGAGGCTGCTACAATCTCAGGGCCAATGGAAGCTGCCTGGATCAAAAACTATGGTGACGATCTCTACCTACAATGCAGGTACACTTGCATCCGAGTCCTCGATAGAAGGCTTGCTCATGCAAGCAAGAATGATAAGGTACGATCATAGTAAACAGGAAGTTTTGCCTAACCGATTTCGCTGTTGTCCCAAAATTTTACACGGGATCAGACTACTGTCTTCTCCGTGCAAGATTTTATTTCTCACGGAAAGAAGAAAAAGCCGCTAAATTCAAAAAAGTGGTCCCAGAACCACCAAAAACTGAGACTTATTCAACTCATTAGTCGGCTGTTGGAAAGATGCCGTTGTCGACAACATCGACGAGGAATACGATCGCCTCATTGAACATCTTCACATTAGCACCATGAAAGCTAAGAGGTCGAAGGTCATCAAGAGACGTCTGTCTCCAGAAATTCTCGAGCTAATACGCCAGCGTGGAATCGCACGAGCTGCAGGCAACCGCGAACTAACGTCCGAGCTTGCGAAACAATACAGGCAGGCGGTAAAAGAAGATCTTAAAGAGAGAAGAGCAGCAGTAATGGTCGAAGCTGCAGAGGCTGGAAAAAGCATTCGCAAAGCCTGCCGAAGCTTCTCCAAGTACAAGACCAAGATGATTGCACTCCGACACCCAGGCGGAACAGTGACAGCGTCCAGAAAGGTAATGGAGAAAATCATCCACGATTACTACTCAGATCTCTTCGATAGCCACGTCCATCTCCTGTCTTATGAAATAAAAGAGGATGGATATGCTGTTCCACCGATTCTCCCTTCCGAAATCCGACATGCCATTTCGTCGGTGAAAAATCGAACAGCACCAGGTCCAAACAGGATAAGATCAGAACATCTGAAGAACCTTCCGCCACTCATCGTAAACACACTCTTTCGGCTCTTTATACGTTACCTGTCTGAATGCAAGGTTCCTACTCAGTGGAAGACCAGCAAGACTGTGTTGTTCTTCAAGAAGGGCGACCTACACGATACAGGCAACTGTCGCCCAATCTGCTTGCTGTCTGTCGTCTACAAACTTTTCATTCGAGTCATCCTAAACAGGATTGAAAAAACACTAGACGAAGGACAGCCGTGGGAGCAAGCAGGGTTTCGAAAAGGATTTAGCACGATATACCACATTCACTCGATAACAAGGCTCATTGAAGTATCGCGAGAGTACAAAAGACCGCTCCGTCTCACTTTCATCGATTTAGAGAAGGCCGTTGATTCAATTGAGATAGAAGCAGTCATGGAAGCCCTTGGTAGTCAAGGAGTCCCTACTCAGTACATAAAGATTCTTCGTGAGCTGTACAAAAATTTCGCAACCAAGATTTCACCGTTCTACAACGATATTAACGTTAACGTCAAAAGAGGAGTTATGCAAGGCGATACAATCTCGCCAAATTTATTTGCTGCCACCCTCCAGAACGTCATGAGAACATTGGAATGGGATAATATGAGTGTGAAAGTCGACGGTCGGCAGATACATCACCTTCGCTTTGCTGATGATATCGTTCTTATAACACCAGACATTAGCCAAGCGGAACGTATACTTGCGGACTTTGATAAAGCGTGTGGAAAGATTGGTCTTCGACTAAATCTCAAGAAAACAATGTTCCTGAAGAACGGATTGGTTTCGTTTGCCCCATTCACTCTCAACGGAACGAATATCTCCGAATGCTCCAGTTATGTCTATCTAGGTCGGGAAATCAATACGATGAACGACTTCTTTCCAGAGCTGAGCAGAAAGAAACAAGCGGCTTGGGGAGCTTTCAAGAGCATCGAGGATGTAGTGAAGAGAACAAAGAACGCCCGACTTCGTGCCCACCTTTTCGACTCAACGGTTCTTCCTGCCCTAACGTATGCGTCAGAAACCTGGTTACTACGTAAGCAGGATGAAAGATCACTCAGCGTTATCGAACGCGCAGTCGAAAGGACGATGCTAGGAGTATCCCGTTTCTTACAAGTAAGGGATGGGATCCAAAGCTCCGACCTACGTCAACGATCGAAAATCAAAGATGCCGTTCTATACGCCAAACAGTCGAAGATAAGGTGGGCCGGAGACGTAATGCGTATGAATGATAACCGATGGACAAGAGCTGTTAGTGACTGGATTCCTTGGGAAGTCAAACGTAATGCAGGAAGACCACCGATCGTCAAAGTTCTTTACAAAAAGCCTAGAAGAAAGATATGATGCTCGACGAGTCCCTAAAGCGAAGAGAACGCTTCGATTTCTTCTTCGTCACAATTTGGTATCGGCGCATAAACGACGAAGATTGTCAAAGCCGGTATTGATCCACACCTTTTTAATCGTAAACATCCGATTCGGGTTGTAAGCTGTTCGAATGAATCGTTGTTCATGGGTAAACTCGCGCTGACGAAAACGCCGACATCGCATACGCATCTACTGCCGCATGTTCTGAGGAACGGTTCTTCTCTGATATCGTAGACGGCGTTGAGTGGGTGGCGGCGTCTCGTTTCGGCCGAGCCAATGACGTCGTACTTTATCTTTCTTGCTTGTTTTAGCAAGCCTTCTATCGAGCATGCGGATGAAAGTGCACGTGCATTATAGATACAAATCGTCAGCATTGTTCTTCGTCATCTAGGCAGCTTCTATTAGGACTGCTGAAATTTTAGCAATCACTCCGTACTCGTTCTGTCCAACACTGCAGAATTAGGGGCTTTTCGAGGTCAAACGAATATGGCCTGTTAATACTCACGGATGGCTTCTCAGGCTCTCCTAGACTGGACATGGAGCTTGTTTGTTGGAGGCGACTCCAACCCGCCTCCGATGTACTTCCCTGTTACTTGATTACTGGCTTTTCGCCGAATTGGCTAGTAGAATACAATCCGCATAGGCTAGAACGCACCCACACACGCGTGCATGAACACCTCTCGTAAACAGTTGGATACTTGTGTACTTGGACGGTCCGTCTTCACTAACTGTTCGGACCCCAGCACATATGCCATTCATTCCTTTCTCTCGCAACGCTGTTCATGGTGGTGCTCTTGTTCGAGCATGACAGCGCTTGCGAGCCTCGTATCGTTATCTGTAAAACACCTGCAGCTGCGGGTACAGCTGATTAACTTTGTTTACGAACAGCGGCTAACGTTTAGGAGGTCACCCAAAAAAACGTTTGCGTTCTCTTAGAGTCCACTCTACTGTTTTTTTCGTCCATCTGTCGTCTGTTCTTTTCATTACGTGACTGGCCCATCTATGTTTCGCTGTTGATGTGTATTCTCCTGGATCTCGAAGATGTGACAGATTTCGAAGATCAGAGCTTTGCATTCCGGCTGGATATTGAGAGTGCCGGTTATATTTTAGAAGATATGGCTCAAGCGCTCTGTCGCCTCGTAAATACAGAATGTATGTCCGAAATCGACAGAAAGCAGAAACAGTGAGTTTATCCTCTGGATCCACCTGCGTCTCAGGGAAGCAAGGCGGCTTTTGGTCCGTGATTAACCCCCTATCTACCACTTGAGGACGAGCCAAGTAGCCTCGCGATGAACCGGTCCGAGATCTCTCATTTCAGGGAGAACCGTGGTATGAGGAATATCTGTGATCTGCGAGGATAAACACAATTTGATACATCGACACGCGCATAAAGCCATTGCATGGAAAGGATTAGGTCGCCTCAAACGATGAGTGCTAAAGTCGAATACTTGAGGGGTCGCAGATGGATTGTCCAGTGTCGGCAGCATTGTCAGTTGCCATTTATCCTTACTTAATTTTGTCCTTCGTAGAGGTACGCGGTCTCTCGGAGGGTTTGCCGAGAATAGAGTTGAAAATATATTTTAAATTAACGCAATCTTTATGAAGCTCCACAGCAAATTGCAAAATTATGTGAAAAAAAGTTGATTGCGATTAATTTTCATTAGAAAAATTGTTTTTGAAATACGCTATGGAATAAGTATATTAGATAAACTTTGTCAAAATTACTATAGATGCAACGGATTATACCAGTGCGAAATTAGAAAGTAGGGGTCGTGGAATTAAAATATTTATTGCCACTGATGTCGCCAGGTATACATAACTATACTATACTATAGTATATAACTTCTGGTAAACCTTTGCAGTCATTATTTGGAATCTAAATCTCTTAGCTCACTCAATACTTTGCCTGTCACATTAGCGCTGTTGCTGGT